>WBMZ01011549.1:0-180837 GCA_013400975.1 Atrichornis clamosus
CGGCACGCCCCCGCCGCGCCGGCCTCCCGCCGGCCCAACTCTCCGCGGCCGGCGGCGCTTGGAGGCCCCGCTGGCTCTGCCGCCGCAGCGCCGCTCGAGTCGGCGGGACGGCGCTTCCCCCGCCGCACGCTGCGGGCGCAACGCAGCAGCGGCTCGCCGCTCCTTCTCGGCGGGGACAGCCGCGAGCCTAACCGGGTGGCTCCGAGTGGGCTGAGCACGGGAATCTCCCACTCTTTCCCGGCCACGTTAAGCCTAGAATAGTTCTTCCCTCCCCTCTTCTCCTCCCCTTTGTGTTTCTTCGTTTTCCTTTTTCTCTTTTTTTTCTCTTTTTTTCCTCTTTTTTTCCCGCCCCTTCTTTTTCTTCTTCCACTTCTTTTTCCTTTTTTTCTCTAAGTGCAAAGGGAGGTGTATTTTTCAAAGCGCAGCAAAAAAAAAGAAAAAAAAAAGTGCAAAATGTCAGCTCCTTCTCAAAACTAGTAAATCGTTACCAGGCAAGACATATTTATATATGCTCTCCCTCATTCAAAGCCAGCCCCAACCAATGACTCTTCCTCGACAAAGTTCGGGAGATGTTGCACTTCATGGTGGCAGGGATCAGCTGAAAGGAGGGATCTGAGCAGGTTCTGAACGGTGCAGTTTATAAAATTTTGGGGAAACTACAGAAAATGCTTTAAAAGTTATTTACCTGAGAGAGTGTAACATTAAATTTGTAATTTTATAAATTTGAGATTCTCAGAAGGTAACATATGCTTTTACTAAACAATTTATCTCTACAGACCTTAAAGTCATGGCCTTCTTCAAAAGTCAAATTGACTTTTGAAGACATTGGATCATTATTTCCTGTAAGATACACCACTAAAATCTATCAGCCAAATGAGTGTGCAGGTTTCTAGGTTAGGAAGAGCAGATACAAACTGCAGTATATAAATACTAAGTACATTTCCAAATAGTGCATACAGGCAATTTCAGTCTGGGAATGTTCACTTTGAATGAACCTCTCTGGAAAGTTTAATGTCAAAATTCTCTGGACTTAGAGGTTTCCACAACAGACACAGCTGACTGATTTATTTAGCATCTCATCTTCTTTCTAAAGACCCTAAATGGAATTACACTGAGTCCTTATCCAAGTGCCACTGGGCCAAATGACCTTTTCTTCTGTGAAAACTGCTTCAAAGTGAGTTGCATAAAATAAACTGCATTGAAAATAGCATTTCAGGAAAGAGCTAAAAGGGGAACACTTTAGGCCATTATAGCTAGGAGCTAGAAACAAATGTCAACTACACTTCTACTCTGTACAGTTGCAAATATTTTGTACTTTTTGAGTATGAAATTTCCTACCTTTCAGATTCATGACCATATTGTGGTTGATTACTGAGTTAAGTAACGAAAGATCAAGGCTGCAGATTGCCTAAACATTTGTCTAAAGGTTAGTTCTTAATGCCTGAAGAAGTGCAATGGTAGTTAGTTGCAATAACCTCCCGTAAGTTGGACAGGAACAACTCTCATAAGTATCTGGTAAAGATAACAAAAAAATAGAGGCTTCTGATTTGGACTTCCTACTATACACATGCTGTGCTGGCAGTAAGTACTTTAGATGAAGAATAAAGGATATGCCGTCATTCTCCAACAGTGGGTAATGGTGCTTAGCACTTCAGATAAAGTGTTGGAGCCATGATGTCCAGGCAAGTGTATTCATACATCTGCTTAATATATAGAGGTTTACCTTCTAAAACAGGTTTCTAACATCTTGAATAATATTGACAAAGTCATTCTGATAGTAATCGAATATTCCATTTTTATTTTGTATTTTGTCTGCCCTTTAATTTTTTTCATGGAAATAGTGTCAATAAAGCTGTTATAATCATTGTTTACTTTCACATTTAAATATTTTTCTTCCCAGGGTAACTTTTAGATATGTTATCCTAATGAAAATCATATATTCTCTTACATTTTGCTACCCTATAGGAAAGCTACAAAAGAGAATACTTGAAATCACACTTGAGTGTTTAGGGCACCATCCACATCTCTGAAAATCTTCCAGTCTTATAACCATTGTAGCAAAATGTATTTGGTTCTCCCTGTTGTCTACTAACATATTTCTGTCCTTAATTGCCTAAGATGAAAGAAGTTTCACCTCAGCTGTCAATTAAAAAAAAAAAAAGAATTATCTGAACTAGACAATTTTCTTTCAAGAGAAACACGTATCCTTCAACCTTGGAATTTTTTCCCAAAAACTGAAATAGAAATTATATTTCTACATAATTATAATCACTATCATCTTCCTATAAGGTGTTATGGCACTAGCACTCTTCTCACTAATTTATCTCAAAACCTAGCCTCATAGATTTCAACTCTTGTTTGCTATATATTTAACAAAGAGGAGCTGATTAGTTAACTGAGTAACCGGAAGTAAATACCGAAGTCAAGTGTCCTCCAGATAAATTTTCCTGCCCAGCCCGAGGTATGCTCTTGGGGATTGATATCTTAAGCACTTTGGACTGATTTCTCAGCTCCCATTTTGTTAAAGAGAAGATAACTTCAACTCCATAAAACTTGGGAGATCAAAATGGCACTTTGAATTGCACAGGCTCAGAGATGGCAAGGGCGAGGATAACTGCGGCTTGGTCTCTAGGAGGGTAAACCAGTTGCAACTGCTACACGAAGTGCAGCTTCAAAAAAAGCACTTTTGAACACAGTAGTAGCCCGTGACTCAGGAACAATAAAGGGACCATAAACATTGAGCGTCTGTGACAGAGGGCAAATACATCTTTTCAGTAACGGGGTCAGACACAGTTTCAAGTGAGTTCTCTGTCAGTTAAATATGAACTGACCTGATTGGTTTTACAGTAAGAACTAAATTCTGTACAGTACAAAAAGGCAGCACAAAGCCTGTACTTTATCTGAATCACATTTACACGGGGATAAGGAGGCTGGTTGGTAGCAGCTCTGCTCTGGTCATTCTTGTTTTCCTGATTTGGTCTTACGAAGAACTCCCCAGCACCTCAATTAATTGTAGCCTTTGGAAAGCAAAACAAAACAACTTCTCAAAACTTCGTAATCAGCCTTTCCCTGGCCTGCAGTGAAGGGTGTATATTCCTTCACGACTCCAGTTTGTTTTCTGTCTGGTAAATGCGGACCTAGGCAATAAAAAATAATTCTGTCTTTCTGGCTATTCTTGCCTACTCTTTGAAAACCTGGGTTGAACCACAGATGTGCCCTTCCCTCCCCTTCCCCCCTCTGTCTTTTAGAGGAGGAAAGGGGGCAAATTCTATGCAATACACATCTGAGAGAGTGCTGACATTTTCTTACCTAAACCAAACTTTTGCAAAACTCCTGAAAATCTTTAGGATTACCTTTGCATACGTCTCTTTATCTGACAGAATTTGAGCAAGGATATTTAACTTTTCGTATTTTAATTATTTTTATTGACTTTCTTTTACACTAGTGAATTATTACTGCATAAAATATCATGAACTATTTGATTAGGTATTCTTTCACAGTGCTTTTCAAGACTTCCAAGGCAGCAATGTCAAAATAATAGTCATATATCAGCTTTGGTATAATGAAATGCTAAACTATCTCAGCTACTTGACAATCTATTGTGTGCCCTATGAACCTAAAGAGGAGTTTACTGAGGCGACTCAATCATTAAACCTACAAGCTACAGCTATTTGTGAATAAATGTTGAATACTTACGCAATAGTAAAGAAAACCTGGAGTAATGCTACAGAGGAAAAAAATTAAAACATACTTAAAAGATTATTTTATGTGTCTGGGTTCTAGTTCTTCAGGTGATCATAGGGTGAGAACATCCAAATACTCTGATAGTACTTTCCTGAGCCTTTAAATTGACAGAGAGACCTGATCTTTAAATTATTTTTTTTTTAGCAGCAGGAAGAAAAAATGTATTCTCTAAACAGAAGTAGGCTAAGCAGCCTCATATTTACAACATTTTGGTCTTACAGGTTACCTCTGTGTATGCCAACTTTTGAGAAACATTTTAACATCACTTCAAAAACCAGACATTTTTCTACATCACACTTTTCTTCACCAATCTATCTTCATAAATAATTAAAAAATCACATAACGTATGCTTGCTTTTATGATATTTATTCTACTCTGTGCCATACTGGCAACTGGAACAGAACTAGCTGCACTGTTATGGATGGTACTGACATTTTGATTAAAGGTCTGAATTGAAGTTAGGGTGATGGTTTGTGCTAGTGCATCCCAAACAAAAGTGAAACATCCCACTTATCTTCAATATTCCCTAGGGTGGAAAGGTGATGGAGATCTGCAGGGATTTTTGTGTTGTCTGGCTCAGCGAGGTAGGATAAGTCTGCTTCTCCATTAGGTGTTATCTTCCTACTGAGTGGTGCTTGGACTACTCTGTAGACTTCAAATCCACAGAGCTCAAGGCAGAAATGCATCGGTCCACAGTCTCATGCTTTTGACACGAGTAACAATTTAGTTTAGTTTTAAATAAGTGTAGGACCGTTAAAGTGTTTGAAAAGATCAGAAAGGGGCTAGGCTACAACAGGTATTAATTATTTTTAACTTGTTTTTAAGCTATGTAGGCTGATGTTTTTTTTTTTTTTTTTTGTCAAGCACAGGCTTAACACTAGAGTTAGGAAAGGGATTTACAGACTCACCAGTCCAGAGCCAACATGACTGGCACTTTCTAGGATAAAAAGAGATGAAAAGAAAAAATCTACTCTCCACTGTATCTTAAACCTCCTGTTTAGCTGGTTCTTCAGCTCCTTTAGGGCTTTCAAAACTAAAAAAAAGTCCGGATGGTGTTTGTATGACATAGTGCTGAAAGATAGGGTTAACGACTTCCTTGGGTTTGAGTGGTTGGAATTAGTTATCCAGGTTCCCTTAAGCCTGGAGCTGGTGTGAGATCACAAAATTGAAGTTTGAAGAGCTCAGGTGACATTAGTATTGCATAGGATTGAATGAAGTAGAAGGACAGTTGTTCAAGTGATATGTTCTGTTTTATACTAAGGTACTTGTTCTTTTGATTCTAAAATTGGTCCTAAATATAGAATTAGGGTTTGAAGAACTGTAGAGAAAAGTAGAGATCCCCAGTGACTGTGGTATTCATAAACATCTGAAATAAACTTGGACTCTGCATAAGCAATGGATTTACCTAATATTCATGGGTTGGTAGAAGGCTTTTAATTTAGTGTAGGATGATTAATGGTGAAATGTAATACTCTGAATGTCTTTAAAATTATTCAGGTCATAAGAAATGGGAAAAGCATAGGTCTCTGCTGAGACCAAGTCATCACGTCTCTTTTATTTTGGCCATCAGTCCTTTTTAATAGACTAGGTCTAGACTTACACCTTATAAATCTATAGCATAAAAATATGTATAGCATGTAAGTCTAGAACCCAATTGACTTCAGTTTACTGAACATCTCAAAGAGATTTTATTTGGGCTGGCATCTACAATGTCATAAGCTTCATGTGTGTTTAAGAGGTATGGCTTATGCCTCCAGATTTAATCAATCTTTGGTTATGGTTTGGTTTAGGATTTGCAAATCCAAATAGATAAAAAACTAGATGGCTTCAGAATTTTGAAAAGCTGATAGATAGAAAGGAAGCTGTTTTCCATTGTCACTAAGGCTCATGTTTTTTCCATACAGTGGAATTATACCTGGTTCTTCTGCTGCAATTAATCTGGATTTAAAGCTAAGAGCCCTTAGATTTCTTCAAGATGAAGATTCCTGGTCTTGTGGTTTTTATCCCATTTAACTAATATTAGGATTCATTTCTGATTAAGCTTTGTGTATATGTATCCAGCTTCTACAGTTCAGTATATTTGGGAATATTATTTCATCCATTGTAAGAGAGGACTCGCCTGAGTAGACATACCCATTCCACATTATATCTTCTGTAAACTGAGTCGTCTGATCCGGAATGAGTATATGTGTGGAAAAACTCTTTCTTCCTCTGCTTACATGGCCTTCTTCTTTATGTTATAAATCAAAATCCAACTTAAATAAATGAAAAGAATCTGAGTTCAATGAATGGCTGTTGGGTCTTGCATCTGAAAGTGCCTGAATACCTAAGTAACAAACAGAAGGTGCTCAGCATGGCAAGTCCCCTTGCCTTTTAACTCTCTAGTTCAAGCACAGTGTCATAGCAAGGAAATGAGATTCTCTGCTTTAAGGATGGTTTGTCTAAAGGATACAGAGTTATCTGTCAGTAGTCATGGAAAGAGTAATGGCTTCATGAATACTAGGGCACAGTTCTTTACTTCTCGAAACATTGCGCATCCATCTGAAATTAATCCAGCACATGAAACAAGAAACTCTCTTGCAAGGGCATGGTGGGCAGAGAGAATCTTTTATGAACTCTTTTTATTTGTTTTTTGTCTTTCCTAGGCATCATTAAGTCAAGTCTTCTACTTTAAAAGCTAATAAAATCTACTTTTCCTGTATTTCAAATTAATTTACTATCCTTTTTTGGCAGCTCTCTGTTAGAGAAAGGTCTTGGTCTATCCACTCTCCTTGATTTGGCTTTCCATCACAATTGTTTTCATAGAAGAGTGACGTTTCTTTTCTGATATATGCAAAGGAATTGTGTTGTCAAAACAAAATTTCCAAATAAAAGTATTAAGATATCTTAATTAAGTATTCAACATAAAACATATCTATTCTCCGATGTGTTCTGTGTTACTGATTAGGACTTGACAATCTATTTTGTTCTCTTATTTTTCAGCACACACTAAACTTCTGTCTCTCATTATAAGCAAAGGGAATATGATTTGCTGCCTTCTTTACTCTTTTTTTTTTGCAAAGTTCTGTATTTTAAATAGCTAAATCATTAAAAGCCTTGCAGAATGTTCAAGATCAATATAGCACATCTTTCATAATAAAGCTATGTCATATTTAAGTTCTAGTGTCTATACTATCTCTACTACTCTATACCATCTTTAGTACTGTTATGGCACATCAGATAGGTTATTACTATGTAAATTAGCCAAATAATGAACACTGTAGAAGTGTTCATTCAGCCCAATATTGTATCACTCTGAATGTGTGAAAAAATTCCCTCATATAAATGGGATCACATAAAGGTCAATGTCTGTTAAATAAAAGCATATATCAAAATAGGATCTAAGTAAGAATCAATATCAATGTATCCCATTTTCACACCATAAACATATATAAGTGTGTCAGTCACAAGAAATATATTGTGTCCTTTTCTGTTTGTAATTGCAACATCATTGCTTACCTACCACGAGTTATAGAGCATGCCTTCAGGCATGAATTGCCCTTAAAATAAAATTCTACTGTGCTATTATTTTATATTGACAATCTTTATAAAGCTAGTGTCTCGGAAACTGAGCTGTGTAATAAAACTTACATGCCACCTAAACTCAACTCCTAACCAGTTTCTTTAAGTTCAGAAAAAATTACCCTTGTTTTAGTTCAGACTACATAGAAAGACATATCTGCCAAGAGGGTCTTACATAGGGAGCAGAAAGGAGAAAGAGAATGCAGGTTGGTGAGGTAGGCTGGGTAGAGTTCAACAGATGAGTTTCATGAGAGAGAAAGAAGGAAACATTTCATTTTCAGGAAAGGTGCTGTGCAAGCTACAAAGCTGGAATTCAGTTAAGATGTTTTAACTCACCATTATACCAGGGAATTTGTGCAAGTTTCATGGAGATTTTTCGGCTAACCAATGTAGTTAGATCTATTTGTACCTTGAAAGCAGATGTAACCAGTAATAAATGCTTGTACTGATTCATTCATCTATATACATCTTTCACAGATGGAATTTTTCAGACCTATGGAAGGAACATTAGATATGTTATCCAAGGCTGATGAGTCAACCGAACTTATTACAATATTCTGAATAAATCACGGTGCTGACCAAAATCTGGAATAAAGAGTACTTCAACCTGTATTTTATCCAGGAGAAACTGATTAATTAATGCTCATAGGAAAATGTATTTCAGTTAATCAAGAGCAGTCTAGTAAAAGAGGGCAATGAGGAAAAAGAAATGTTTGACTTTAAATTTGACGTTTGGTATTTTTCAAGGCATTGTATCAAATGAAATGATTTTGAAGAAAATCATACCTAAACCTGATTTTCATTGCTTGGCATTGTATTTTCTCTCTTCTCTTCACCTCCCCTCTTTCCCTTTTTAACAGGTTTTAAGATATTTCTGCTAATGCTGTCTGTCTCAACTTTTCTGTGTACTTATCGCCCCATAACCGTAATGGGAATCTGAGTGCACGATACAAGGCTGGCTTTGATGATAACTCCTTCTCTGCTATCAAGTTATTGACTTTTCTTCCTGCTTAGTTTTCTCTCCTATTACTGTTGCCACCATAAGTGTTCATAAATAGGGCACTCCACTGAACTTTTATTTGAACTTTTGCTGAAAATCTACCCAAGATCAGCAAAATATCAAGTATTTCCTCAATATAAATAAGAGCCCTTTCTGTTTCAGGAGGTCTTGGTTTTGAATCTTTCCTCCTGCAAAGGCAGTGAATTCAGATTTTTTTTTTAGGATTTTTGTTCTCTAAACCCCATCACTTGCTTTTTTATATTTTAGGTTATCAAGATGGTGTTCAAATGAAACAATTCTAAGGAATGCATGTGTTGAGCTAGAAGCATTTTTACAGTAGCACTTTTTGGTGACCCAAGAAAACCATATAAAATAAATGCAGGAATTTATCATCACCTGTGCTTTCCTGTCAGGGTTGAAGTATGTCAGGGAATCAAAAGCAGTTGAGTAATTATTTCTCATGAAATCACTACCACAATGCTCTCATAGTTCTTTGCTAAATGAAAGTAAAACACAGACTGGAAAAAGACTTGTTACTTTCACAGCGAAGGAATAAGTTTGTTTATTCAGTAAGTAACTGTTTGTGCTGGCTGGAGACAAGTTTTTTACTGAACTACTTGAAATATTCTGGCTATCTTCTTATTTCATTGCTGAAGGCAGCAGACAGAAACTATATTATGTGAAACTGTGTTGCTGTATACAAGTCTTCTTATCTTGCTTGATTTAAACAGTGAAACTCGTTGTTAAAGCGCTTTGTAGGATGACAAGGACTGTACAACTATCTAACTGCATAAATAAAAGTACTTATTAAAATTTTGTTTACTTCTGTCCTTTCTGATTAAAATGAGTGTTTTCAACCAGGCAGGCTCATTGAAAAAAAATTATACATAATTAAATTTCAGTGGCTATAACAGAGCACTATTTGATTGTATTATGTTAACTGTATTTGTAAAATGTGTTATGAAGATTTTATCCTTTTTTATTATTTAGCAACACTGACTTCTGTCTTCAGTTTTGATGAAAATATACTGCTAGAGTATCATCACACAGAATGGACTGTATTTCTTATTTTGTATTTACTCCAATTGTATTCTAATTGCAAACATCACTGCACAGAAGAATAAAAGCTCTGATCATGAAAGAGTTTTCTGCATTTTGATGAAATATCAAATATAGAAGTGAAATTGTCTGTATCTTACGAATAATCATAGGGTACTTTAGAGTTTAGTGGAGATAAATAATTAGTAAATAGAGTAAATAGAGTAAAAAAGCTATCTGAGATGATGGATGCTCCAGGGGGTGAGAATGGGTTTTTTGCTGCTAGGTCACTGGCTTGAATGTGGCCCATTTCAGTGGAGACTGAATGTACTTACCTTTTGATAGCTCTTTGCTGGCCGTGAATTAATCTAATTCTGTGTAGATGTGTGTTTAGGATGCAGAAGAAGATGTTATACATACTTAAAATTTCAGAAGATGTAAAGGGATTCTTCTAGAGACTTTATCATATGCCTAACATTTTTTCTGAAAATGCAAATTAGTGGGTTTTAGCAGTAGAGTGAAGCCCGCATGCTTCTGTGTTGCTCTGGACATCAAGGACTTGAGTTTCTCAGACTATTCACAGATTACTATGGACAATAATTCTTTCTTAAGGATGACTGGTTAAATGCAAGCAGAAATTCTGTAACTATTACTGGACAATGACCCTTCCATAAGCAAAATCCAGTTGCAGAATTTGACCCTAAACAAATTCAAGGTCAAAAAATGTTTACCATAGTCTTAAGCCATAGGAAAATCAATACTGGATTTTGATTAAATTAAATTCAGGAAAAATGTCACACACAACCCCAAGGAAAATTTTCTTATGATTTACTTGTCAAGAAGACATCTATCAGTTTTCCAATTGTGAATTATTAAAAATGAACACTGTTAGCCAATGATTGAACTTTTTTGACTTCCTTTTCTGTTTGGGTAAGATCTTGAAATATTTCTTTAAGCTGATCTCTGTAATATGGTCTAATCTAAGTGAGACCTCCATAGTCTATTTATGTGTGCATTTCAGTCTGTTATTAAATAAACATTTTGTTTGGCTTCTTAATGCCATGATGACCCTGAGTAGTTAGTGTGTATCCTGAAACAGACACAATAGTAGAAAGACAGACACAAGTATGCTTCTTCTTACAGTTCAAGTGTCAGGAATTATTTTTTAAAAAACCCAACCCAAATCCTTGCTTTCTTTGATTATTTCCCCTTCACCCCAGAAACTACATAAGGGATTGCTGTCCTTTGAAATAATTTTCATTGTGTTGCGCTGCACTGCATTTTCAGATGACAATATGAGAGTGCTTGTAAAAGTAACAACATATTAAATAGAATTTGCAATTTATCCTCTATCCTAAAGATCTAAACAGGGATCCTTCCGTGATTTCCTCCATGTTTCTGTCATCAAGGTGTAGAAATGACTTGCAAGAGAGGAACTGAATGGAAAACAACACCAGAGCACTGCTGAGGAAAGCTTTGCAACTGATTCCAGAATACAAATGGTTTTTGTTCATGCCAGGGAATACGCAGGAAACAAGGACAAGGATTCATTGCTACCACTGTAGTGCCCAGTGGCCTCATAAGAGAAGTAGTTATTGATAAGGATTAAATGGTTGGCCTGAGTATGTCTATTGTCTTAACGAATTGGTAGTTTGCTCAGTTGAAGCAGTTTTCATTTAGTTTTCTAATCACATCTGCTTTGATATGTTCTGTTTGCTTTTTGGGTGTGACCAATCTGAACAAGAAGATCCTCAATTTATTGAGAAGACAAGTTCCAGCTGTCTTATATAATTCTCTCTCATGACATTGTTTTTTCTGGATCTGTGGCTATGAAACACACTTCTTCATTGCTCTCAGAACTGAGATGAATCAACTGGCTCAGCATGCTATAAGATTCCTGAATGTTTTTAGGGAACATGTAGGATAGGTTACCTGGGCAAGGGAAACTTACAATTTGATATTTCCTTTATCTGACTGTAAACAGCAAGATTTAAGAATGGAGATTTTAAATTCACTGTATAATTAGATAAAATAAATGCAGTTCAGCAGCATACTATCAGGTGCTATTGGCATTTTAGTCTCATTTCCTTTGCAGAAGAGAAGTAAAAAAAATGTAGCAAAGCTACCCTTCTAGTATAAGTCATTTTAGCATGGAACTGTAATACATCATTGATCCATCTCAAAATCCAGTGCGCTGAGTCTATGTAACTACCATTTTACATATCATATAACCATTGTTTGCTCCACAACCTAGTGTGTTTCTTTTTGTAACAACACTTTGTGGTTAGAAGGTTTTAGCATATGCATTTTGTGCCTGAGGAAGAGAAACACAAAGAAGATATTTTATTAACATGCCCAGATCCTATTTTTTAACTACTTTGATGCCAAAATCCCTCTGAATACTATTGATATCCAAGCACCTAAGGGCCATATTCTAAATTATTAATTGTGAAATATTGAGACATGAAAAATAAATTAGGAAAGTCATAACAACAATAATTAACAATTATAGGAGACAACATCAGAACCAACTGCATGTTTCTGTACTTTTTAATGTAAGAATGAACCTGGTGAATGGCTTCGAACAAAAATTTTTTCTCTCATGCCTTTGAAAAGCATACAACCATCATTTAGGAAGGTAATGTGCTATTGCAGTGTAATAACATACTGATAGTTTATGGTTTGGGGCTGAAGTCTTAAAGGGTGACATAATTCAAAAAAAGTAAAGAAAGAAGAGAAAAATTCAAACCTCATCCGCCATCTGAGCACCTATATTTCAAGATATGGTTACTCAAGATTTATTCTGTATTAATCCCCAGGGAATATTTTAGATTCCATGAAAATTTTCTCAAAATAAGAACATGAAAAAGATTTGCAACCTTGCAGGTTGATAAATCTTGGCTTTACTATAAAAGACCTTGAAGAAATCTAATAGATTAAGTGTTCTTAACACAAATTTATGTAGTAAATAAACCAGGCAACATCAGCAACCAAGTGCAATTTCCTGCGCGTTACCTTCTAGCATGCTCTTATCTGAGATATTAGGAATCGGTGTCCAAAAGTACCATAGCAAGTTAAGCATTTACTTTGTTCAAAAAGTTAATGCAAATGGTGATTTGCAATGGTGAACATATCCACCTACATCTGTAAATGATATTAGATTGTAAAGACATTTACAGATTGCAGGAATAATATTAAAAATATTAGACTGAAGTTAATCAGTGGTTCTTGTCAGTCTGCAGACAGGTTGAAATTAGTGCCTTTTCAGAGTGTTAACTATTTAATCATTGTTCAAACGGTTTAAAAGACAGAACAATTTTCTGGGAAACTATGAAATTTATGTCTATTCTGTTAAATATCAAAACACCACTTCTGACTGAAAGAAATTCTCAAGACAGAGCGTTCAGGAGAAATATCTGTATGTGCTTACCTTATATTAATATTATTCTCAAGACATTTCTGTTGTCACAGCATCACACAAAGTCTCTGAGTAGTTGAAGGGGATGTGAAATCACCTAGTCTAACCTTCATGGTCAGGCAGGGTCAGCTACAGCTGGTTGTCGAGGGCTGTGTGCTGCTGTGTTTTGAATATCTACAATGGCGGAGACTCCATGACTTCTCTGGGCAACCTATGCCAGTGCTTGACAACTCTCACAGTAAAAAAGTGTTTCTTATAGTCAGAGGGCACTTTGGGTGTTTTACTTTGAGCCCATCACCTTTTGTCCCTTCACTAGGTACCACTGAGAAGAGTTAGGCCCCTTCATCTTCTTTCCCCGTCATATGATATTGATGCACATTGATAAGATCCCACCTGAGCCTTCTCTTCTTCAGGCAGAGCAGTCCTAAATTTCAGACTCTACTTGCCTGAGAAACGACCAGGTCATTAATGAATGTGTCAAAGAACACTGGCCCCGGTATCAGCCTCTGGGGTATACGCTGACTGGCCTCCAGCTGGACTTTGTGCCACTCTTCACAACCCTCTGGGCCTACCTGTTCAGCTGTTACCCGATATTAATTCTTTTAATTAATTCTAATTAATTCTTCCCTTGGCATCTCTATCGTTCACAGAAATCACAAGATACTGGGCCAGATGGGTCCATTGTGACTGTTAGTAACTAAGGTAGAAAGAGATTGTTCTTAAATCATAGTCCCAGGATCGTCTGCCCTCCCAAACACCCCCCAAGGCCTGAAAAGCAAGAACTGCCATGGGATTTTCTGTAATCATATTCCAAGCATATAATGAGAACCACTTGGACCAATGTGCCCTTTCCTTGATATTAAAAAGATGGGAAAGTAATAAAGCTGTGATGTTTTGGATTCCCTGGCAAAAAAACAAAAACCAAAAAGCCAAAAAACAATAGAAAAAAACCCCCATCCTTGCCAAAAAACTCCTCACACACATTTCATTAATATCCAGTTGTTTATTTAATTTTTATGGTGAGCACTTTTGTGCTTTAAATGTCCTTGACAATAAGTTAATAGAAAGAAATGTATGCCCTTCTGAATGACCTTCTTTACCAGAATTTTCTGTAAATTACATAAGGACTTAATTAGTACAAAATTTCTTGTTTAGCTTCAACATGTGTTGTATTGACTCAGTGTGAACATCTATGATCACATGTCACATGCCATTCTATTATTCTTTGATGGCATAAAAAGAAAAGACAGAACATTTAAAAATGTATTGTAAAAATAATACTTCAGAAGTAGCAAGCAGCTTTGATCCTCACATCTAATTAATTGCACATTGGATAGATTAAGCTCATACAAATGTGGGAGAGTTACTTCACTGTAAATGATTAATAACAATGGATGAATAGTTGTTTGTTTTTTCTTCATTCCTTCCAAAAGCAGAAACACAGACACCTACAGTTCAAGCATCAGGAAAGGGGTTAAATGTCTGACCTCTTCACTGCTATTTATGCCACGTAAGGTCTGAGAAGCACTATTCTTCCAAGGACTTTTCAGTAATTCAGCTCAGAAGCAGGTAGAACATGTATGTGCTTCCCTGAGCAAAGTTTATAAGTCACTATAGATGCTCTCATACTAATCAGTAAAACATGCAGAGCAATAACTTATGATAGGTAGTACACCAAGATCCATTTATTACATTTTACACCTATACAACAATTGATGCATATTGACATTTCCCTTGGGATATGTGAAGACCTTGGGGACAAACATAATATTGCTTAGAATCATGAGGTACGTCACAAGCTTCTTTGATCTAGGTATAAAAGGAAGCATACACTAAACCTTCTTTTCTAGTGAAAATCTTCTTGTAATCACCAAATGCTTTGACTTCTTTCACTGTTCCCAAAATGCAGTGGTTCAGGACTAAATTTTTAAAGATACCCTTCACAATATAGTCTGTGATGTTTACAATACCATTCATGCAAAATATACAATTGTTTTTCAATTACTCTATGACATCATCCTGCCAAACACAATAGATATTAATCATCCACAATGAATGAAATTCACCTTTGGTTGCACAGCAGTAACTCATTGATTTGGCAGAGTATGATTTCACAGTGAATGAATCACTGTGTCCTCTGATTTATGCTCTCTGTGTGTTTGGGTATGTTTGTGTGCATGTATATATAGAACATAGAATTCTTTTGTAGCTGCAGATACTTTGCAATTTCTCTGGACAGAAGACATTGAGAAAGTGAAAGGTGTGTATTTTCCCAGCAGGGATCAAAGCAGAAAAATAGTACAACTTAGATAACCTTTCTGCCAGGCTTCCTCCAGGGTAAAATTTAACCCATTTAAACATCTTTCCCAGAGCTGCATCTCCTCCCTCTTCATGCTTTACTCTTTCTACACCAATGGCTATAAGTAGGAGGTGCAGTGAAAGGTGAAACCAAAATGTTTTGATGCTGGGGACTTTGATCCTTCCTGCTCTTTTAGGATCTGAAGCCCTCAATCAGGTTCTGAGAAACTTCTGGGAGGAAGGATGGTCTTAAAGAGTTTTTCATTCCTTTTTTTGTTTCTGCAGTTTTTCCCACAGAAGGGCGTATTCAGATTCCTAAAGAAGGCTTTGAAAAGGATCCAGAGAGGCAATCACATGCATGTGCAACTATTTTTTCACCAGACAAGAATATATGGAATGTGAATGGAGTTTCAGCATAGCTCTGCGAATGTGACTATCAATTGAAACTGGGTAGGCAAATTCCATTAAGTTCTAGGTAAATTAATGTGCATGTAGCCAGTGAATTACTAACTTCATGTAATTGAAAGTAGGAAAACCTGTCTGCATTCAGTTGTTAATATAAAGTTTAATTAGAAGGAAGATCTTTAAAGGTGAAGAGTCTCACTGAGCAGCAGAGACTTCACAGCACCTTGAGAACGTGATTCTACCAAGTACAGGATTTCTGAAGGGAAAAAATGAATGTTAGTCATGATCCTCTTGTACAAATACTAAGATCTGTAGACTTTATAGTTTAATTCTAAGTAGGAACAAATAGTTCCCGAAGACTAGACAATATATTCTTCCTCCTCAGGTAAAAAGGCGTAACTGGAATCCAAGCAACTTATTAAGTCTTCACAATACAAATTAGTTTGAACGTATCTGATTTTCACTTTTAAAAGAATTGGTGGATACAACAGCATTTGCTCTTAATTATTGCTTGCCTGTTATTATTATCCTCCCGTTTAAAATAAATTCAAATAATCCAGCAAGATGCAACAAAAGCACCATGTGACCTAAGTGCCTATTGTGAATAATAAGAGAAGACTGACCAAGCAGACTTGCAAACAGCATTCTGCTTATGTCAACTGTTTTCAGGCTACAGATGCACACACTGTTCCTCTGAATAAGGGATACAATTGCAGAAGTTAGGTTTGATACTGGATAACAGAGAAGCAAAGCCATGATACATTCATTGGATACATCTTTTGCTGTGAAAAAAACAATCCTTTGTAGCAATTATGTACTGCTTGCACAGTTTTAAGATAAGAAGGCCCAAAAATTATCTTCTGTCATTTTTTATTATTTTTAAATTTGATCTTTGCTTTCTAAGACTGCCCTACATGCCCGTGTTTGAGACCTATGTGGAATAGAATAATCCTTTTAGAAATTTGACTAATTACTCAATTACTTAATTGAATTCAATTTTGAATCGGAGTTTCCATACTGCATAGAAATTATATGGATAGACAGAAAAGAAAAAAAAAACAAATCTCAAGAGAAAAAGCATGCCCTGTTTATATACCTCTGTCTAAAGAAAATAGATACACTGAGCATTTAGAAAAAGTAGACTAAAGTTATTGTTGTTCAAAGGATGTTTACTGGGTGCAGTTTGTAGGACTGTAAGTGGAGCATGACCCATTCATGTTCGCTTGACTTTTCTCAGCTGTACTGTGACCCAGCATTGTTGAGTTTGTCGTATCTTTACTTAAACTTTGTTCCTCTATGAGGAGCTGTGGCTTCTGTGTTTTTCAGCATCACTGTATCCCATGAGTGACATTTCCTTTGATCCTTAAAATGCTATATTTCAGATCTTATATCACACCTCAGAAGAGTAACTTGCTAAGGAAAATGTAGCTCTATTTTCCTGAAGGAGCTGAAGCTACATCAGGTTGAATTTCACCCTGTAGGTTATTTAAGCACAGTATGATGTTATACAAACCGAAAACAGAGGGCAAATTCCTGTCTGCTACTGAAGAGATGTCATTGAGGGGGGAGAAAAAAAAAAGCAAATAGCTCCCATCCCTTTCCACTGATGTCTTAAAGGCAAAGATTTAATTGTGCTGAACTGCAGAATAAAGTTCATTTCTAAGACAAGTGACATACCAATAATTTGGCCCTTTGTCACTCATGTTTATAAAATCAAGAGTTTACAGTATTTTGGTCTCACCTTGTTTACAGAATGTTGAAAAAAGGATTTTTTATTTGCTTTTTTGTTTTGTTTTCCAGTTTCAACTGATTTTAGATGACCTTTCTCACCTTTTTCATTAGGTATATTTATATAAGCTCTATGGGACAATATGGCTTTACATTAGGGATTTTTTTTTAAAAGGGTTTTATTTAATGGATGTTTTATAAAGTCTGTGTATCATCTGGATCTGTCTTTCATTCTTGTTATCTGCACTCTTTCCAGTCCTCAAGATCTCGCACATTTACTATGGTGATCTCCTCAAATTGCAGTGAGAAAAGCAGGGATCATTGTGTGGTAGCAGCACATCAGAGAGAATGCTTCTCTGCAGTGTGTCTGTGTGGGAAGCTGCTTATTTATGTCCTGAATTGTCTGAGGTCATCAGAAGAGAAAAACCGTAGAACTATAAGAGAATTGGAGAAGAACATCTTAATATTATTTCACGTCCTTCAGCATCTGAGCTGCATGAAAAGCCATAGAGATCCTGAACAGGGATCAGGAGCCCTGTGCGAGGCTACATGGGGGTCCTTCAGAACCTGGATGAATGCTCGGTCCCTTGCCCACCTTTGAAACGCCCAGCCTAATTTACAGTCTTCGTTTTCCAGTATAGTTCCACCATTTCTCTGTTCTTATAAAACCATGCTGTTTGTCAGTACGAGAAGTGAGTGATCTGTTTGTTACTTTTAGTTGTATCTTCTCCTCTTCTAGTTGATATTTGATTACCAGAAATGCCTTATACATACCTTTTAGTATATAAATATATTTTCATATATGTGTATATTTAAGTAAAGATCTATATAGAGATACAAATATTTGTACATTTTTTTATGTTCAGAAAGTGAACACTAGTGAAAGTGCTTATGGTAGATAAAGTGCATCGTGATGGAAAGGTGTAAGGCATGTTCTTTGCATTTCCAGACAGAGAGCTCTCTAAAAGTTGAACACAAGTTTGGTTAAACAAGAGAAGCAATTCAGGAGTTGGAGTCTGTGCTTAGTAGCAACACTGGTTATAGAAGAAGTTAGCAAAACCTGAGAAGTCCAGGACTTGTAAGTCTGATTAACCTCTAAGTATGGTTGTAGGGACTAAGAGCCGGTTAACTACTACTCAGGTATAAAATGACAGCTGTCTCCTTTTTCATCAGGTGCTTTTTCTGGAGAATAACATTTTTTTCATCTTTTCTTAGCTAAATTTATAAGTTTTCAAATTCCCTTCTATCCTTCTTCGCTTTCTAAGAGGGTATATTTTAAGAGTACACACCTTCATCTGCATCTTACTATTTTAAAAACTTGTCTTTCCCACTACAAAGCGCTGTGATATATTGAAAAAAAGAAAAGGACATTGCAATTTTTTTTTCTCTTGTTTTTGTAGCTATATTTAGCCATCAAAATGCAATCTTTCATTTGTCCCTGTCAAAAACTGTGCCCTGAGCATGTACAACCACAGAATGAAAGACTGTCCTAACAAATGCTTTTAGACAGTACTCTGGATCATTGTTTCACAGTAGCTTTTTAATACAGTTACAAAGTTCCAAGAAAAAGTCATGATTTGTCTGATGGTGATAACACAGTTAAAAGCCTTTTGAAAACTGCAGAAAGTGTTTGAAATAATTCTTTTGTTCTGAGCAGCAACACCATGTAAGGCAGTGCTAAATTTGCAATGAATAAATGTTTTTTTCTGGGCTTGTCCTTCCCATCTCTCAACATTTTCCTAATAAATGTAAGGACGAACCGATACAATACCTTTATTTTATATGTTTAGAATGCAAATAATATATGCAAAGTTTTCAGACATCTCTTTCTGTCTCAACAAATTTTAAACCCTTCCCTTTTTCTTCCCCTTTCATGTCTATGTTCATCATTTTAGCTTATGCATAAAATTTATATTTGAATACAGCAATGAAAGCGAGTTCATTCTCAGTTCATATCTTTACTTCCCCCTACTAACCCTTCATGTAGTTGTATATTATTAAGTTTGTCCTCATTAAGTCTTTTTTCCAGTCTAACATATCCTGCTCTTGTTGATTTTAGATGAGGCCTAAACGAAGTCTTGTATGGGATTATTGCCTTTCAAGGTTTAAATATTAAGTTAATTCACATCTTGCAAAATGTGTAAAGCCTAAACATAGGTGAATAGGTAAAGAGAAGGCTGGGCAGATGGGCAGACTAAAGATATAAAAAAACACAGATTATGGAAAAAGAAAAGGGAAAGACAACTCCCCACCCCACCCCCCAGCAAAAAACCCCGCAACCAACAACAAAAACAACGCACAGAAAATAAAAACAACAACACTCTCCGCACCCAACCAACTACAAAACCCTAAGCAATCAAACCAAACCCAAAAGTACTTCAACTGTAAATCAAGGCAGCTCCAAGTTCATGTTGCTCCACTGGTACCCACTTATAAGAACTGAGGATCCGAGCCTGTATCAACCGTATATGCAAAGATGTAACACTACCTGGATTGAAATCCACTGTATATTTAGTTTGTTTAGCTTACTGTGATCCTTGACAGTGAAAAGACCTATTGAACCACGTGCTCCAGAACACCAACAGTGTTCCAGTGACATGCCCAGCAATTGGCTGTTTCCCTGCTGCTGATTTACAGCAGGTTGTTTCTACACCACGTCGTGCTGTGCTGTATCGGAGATGTCCCAGTTAACTTCACACCAACAGTGCCTCACAGAATCAGGTTAAGATGCCACACTAAGTAGCTGGAGATCATAGAAGAGAATCATTGAATCATTCGGGTTGAAAAGGATCTCTGAGATCATCGGGTCCAACCTTTGTCTAATCACCACATTCTCAACTGGACCATGGCACTAAGTGCCACATCCAGTCATTTCTTGAACAATTCCAGGGGTGGTGACTCCACCACTTACCTGGGCAGTTCATTCCAAGGCTTCACAGCTCTTTCAGTGAAGAAAGCACCTAAAACCAAAAAATTGCCTAAAAAAGGTTGAGTCTTTTGTACAGAGCCAGCACTGATTGCTATCAACTTCTACGAGAATGGCACAATTAACTTAGGAACTTTTCAGAATATAACCTGATTAATGAGAATCCCAGAACATTTGATGATTCTTCAGAGATATTATAGTCATTTTAAAAAGCAGAATCTCAGTTTTGCTTTAGGAATGTGCTTTTGTGAAATTCTGCTCATGCATGATTTCTGCTGTTCTCCAATATCAAATGCAATTAAAACTGGACAAGTTATTTGTTCCTACAAAATAGTTGGATTAGTGCATGCATATATTTATAAACTTCTTCCTTTTATCTGCAAAAATGAGCATTTCTGCCACATTACAATTTATTACGTGGCTTTTTAAAATGTCTTTTTGAAACTTGGTCCTGGTTGTCCTTCTTAAGACATAAGAAGAGATTAAACTTCATATATCAGCTTCCTTCTCTTTAAGCTTATTAGCATCTAATCAAGATTAAGTGGGGGGAGGTGTATCAATATCTGGGGGAGGTGTATCAACATGCAATATCATGTAGAATACAGTGCAAATGGTTTCATATTGGTTCATCCTAATTGAAGTGACAGAAAGGCTATATAACTGCTGGAAATTAAAATTTTTAAGAAAATCCCAAAGGAAGTTCTTTCCATGATTCTGTCATTCATTCAGTGTTTCTGATTTTATTTTTTCTTCAGGAAGTCAATCCATCAAATAGAATAGGAAAATATTTTTTCTGTAATATGATTTACTTGAGACAGTAGTGATTCTTATTCTACAATTTTAAATAATTATATGTGTCTGATTTGGTTTATATTATGGAATAATTTATCAAGCTGTTTTTACAAAGTAAACCCTAGTACAATCATAGCAGTCAAACACCTTATATTTACCAAAATATCTTTTTGACCTAGAGAAGCTGCTGTAAGACATTTAAAATTAATTTAATTTAATATTTTTTCTAAAAGTATCCCGAGTTCATGCTTTAGAAATGTACTGTAAATTGAATATAAAATTCAAAAAGGCTCTTTACTTTTGGCATAAAACTTTCTAAACTAGATTTTCCTCTATTAAATCAGAGGGGCTTATTTGGGCTACTGATTTGAGGAGGACCAAGAACAAATCCTCACTTCACTACTACTCTCCTCAAACATCTTTTTTCATAACCATGTAGTCAATCCCCTAAAAATAAAACTTGCCTACAAATTGTGGTAGTATATAATTTTTTTCCTACCAGAATCCATACATTCCCACTGTCAAGGGTTAACCACAAAGCCTCTCTTTAATGACTATCATCTGTAAGGAATGTGCACATAAACATTACATTCTTCTCTGGGAACTTTCTTTATAAACTATAATATCCTTAACCAAAAATAACAGCTGTCCAGCTTCCTTTCTCTCTTTTTTTCCCCTTATTTTAATTCTTTCATTGCTTTCAGAATTCTGTTTATTGACAGAGTTGAAATGTTGGCTTTAAAATGAAAGCATGCAATTCTGTAAATCTACAATGGTATCTAGCAGGGAGAAAAAGAATCAATCCTGCTTTTTATCTCCTAACTTTCTAGGCAGGCATTAAAATAAAACGAAAAGTGGGTTAGGTTTCTTTTCCAATTGTTTGGGGTTTTTAAAACATGATTCCCATATTTCCAGACAGCTAGTTCTGTCATCAGGAGAAATCTCAAATACAAAATCTTATATTATTATTGACATTATATTATTAAAGTTTCCTCTTAAAATTACTATTAACATACTGAAAATAGCTAAAATTATTTCTTGATTGCTATTGTATGTATATTAAATCACCTACAATGATACAGTGATTCACCTAAGTTGTAAAAATAATTGTAATAAGATCACAAACTGTTATATTCACTTGCACTTTTGTGCAAAAATACAAACTGTGGTAGTTCTTTAGAGTGTTATCATTTTCAGCTATCACTGTTACCAAGGGTGAGTCACCCAATTTATGTGAAAGGTATGCCATAGTTGTCAATTACCAATCTATATTTTATCAGATAGAAATCTTGAGTGAATAGTTCACCTGAAGAGATGAATACACCACGTGAAGAGTAACTACACATTACTTGATGAGTAGACCCTCATACAACTTGGATTTCTGTTACTATAGATGAACACAACATAGACTAAATGATATGCAAATTATGCAAAAATAAATAAAACCTCAACAGGTTTCAGCAAATATTTTCTGTGAGACATACTGTCTACAGATTTTCTTAACTGCCTGTCACAAACCTTGTAATGTACTCAGTTTAAGAAGAATGTTTTTTTCCTATTAGGTTTGTATGATCTATGTTGAAAAAGGAGCAAAATATTTCTCCTATCTCTTCTGCTCCCCATGACAAACACAATATGATGTTTCATGACAGAGTAGGGTAGTATTTATTCTGTGTAATACAGGAAATTAAATTGGACTTTAAGGCATATATTTTACTTAATTCTCTACCTCCTATCTTTAAAAGTGTCAGAAAAAGGTTCAGTGCAGGTAAAAATATTTTGAGACAGAAACACAGGCACAGATGTATTTGAATTTTGTCAGAATTTAAAGCATTTATGCATTTTGTGCATTTTTATTTTTTCCTTGTTTTGAGGTTCTCTAGGTGAAGACACAAATGCAGAGTTAAAACTGGTTTGAAGGAAATTCCAATGAAATTTGGAAAATACATGGGTCTAAATAGGTGCATAGAACAATGGGATAAAGTGCTTGCTTTAAATCTTGTGTTTTAATAATGATTTATTCTATGATTTTTCTCTGATGTCATGAATGTGTTAAGTAAAATTAGATCTGTTACTAATTTGATCAACGGTGGTTTATTTGAAAATAATGAGTACCATTATTACAAAGGCATTGGAATGCACCTATAAATATGAGAGTTTGATTTCCACCAGTATCTCCAAATGAATGTGGTGAAATAAATGTCAAATCAGGCCCAATAGCAAAATCTATACACTGGATAATAAGTTATCCAGGTGCTGTATATTAGCTAAGGCAGTCAAATTCCAGGACTATTAGCAAAGAGTGGAGTTAGCCTTCTGATGAAAAAAGTTTTTAGTCTCATCATTTTTTTAACATGTTCATCTTAATGTTAGGTAACTTCAACAGGGCATTTGCCAGTAGGGTCAGTAATTGTGGCACACAAATGTCTTAGTGTTAGAAAGATGCTCTATAAAAGATTTCCCATATACTTACTTTTAACTCAAGACCATACACCATGGCAATTTAACTTCTACCACAAAAGAGTAAAAGACAATTTTAGCTGAAATACCAAGAATCTGAGGTATAATATAGTGCTTCTCTCTCTCTCTCCCCTTTGGTATAATATAGCACCTCTCTCATTCCTTCACCACTCATCCCTAAGAAATCCTAAGAAAGAAGGCTCTTTTGAAATGAAGCAGTGATCGAATATTGTTTATAGAAATAGATACATCATTACTAAGATATTACCAGGGTTGCTGCTCTTTGTTTCTGCCAGTCTTCTGGAAAGCTGAAAAGCTCACATAATCATCTCACATCATCTTTCATGCAAAGACAGCTGAGTTAATTTAAACGCTGTTTCCCATGCAGGATAAACTAACTGAACTGACTTTGAAAAGAATAGAAGAGCTATTAAAATCATTACAGACTGAGCATTTCTGATGCCTTTTTCTTATTCTATTCAAGTTGTTTCATTATTTAAGGGACTTCAACCCTTTCTCAACCTGAATAATAGACACATGGATATTATTTAATGAAATTGTAGATAACAGTTTTACTAATTAAAATATCATGAATAGTGCTTTACAAGACAAAAATATAACTTAGAAGAGCTTAGTGCTGTAACTGTCAAGCAATTTCCTTCATAATGTTTGCAGTTTTATTGATCTAATTGATACTCTGTACTCTAATTGATACTCCATTAAATTTCACCACTAAGATCGACTGAGCATCAGAATATTCATTAAACTCTCCCCATTCATATTTATGGAATTGCAATGCATTAAATGACAGAGATGATAATTTCTTCCTGAAAAGTGTGGGCTACTGAAATAAGAAATAATAGCAAGCACATAGCACAATGTCAAATCAAATTACTAGGAAAAAATATACCCAATGCATATGTTTCTTTTCACATGTACATTTTGTCAACCAGAAAGAGTATTTCACCCACTCTTAGAAATTAACTGGAGTCCATTTTATATGACATTTACATAAATGGTACCTGGGTTATTTGAAACAATAGCAGTAAGCCTCATATCAAAAGTATACAAATGCGGTATCAAATCATATACAATATTACTCTGTTTTGTTTTATTTAAAAACTAGTATATATGTGTAATTGGCTTGCTGTTTTTCTAGGAGGCATTAATTTATCATGGGGAAATAGCTTTGGTGGGCTGTAATTTGAAGATTGACTGTCTGGGTATATTGTAAAGTACCTCATTGTAGAAGGTTTCCAATATTGTCACTGTTTCTGAATTCTGATCATTTCAAGTCTGTGCTTTGTCCATAATCTTCTCAATGAACCAGAGTAATTACTTTTGAAATTCATCTTCCCTAATCAATAATAGTTTGTAAAAGTGAGCATTTAGTTTAATAAAATTCTGGAATAAAAATGGGATTAATTTCCCTTTCAGGAATCTTGGTTAAAATTTCTTAAGAAATGTAGAATCATAGAAAGGAGTTTGTGGTGAGGTTGGAGGTGGGGATTAGTCTCTTCTTCCAGACAACTAGCAATAGGACAAGGAGAAACAGGCTCAAGTTGAGCCAAGCCACGTTCAGGTTGGATATAAGGAAAAATTTCTTCACTGAAGGAGTGGTTAAGCACTGGAACAGGCTCTTATCATCACTGGAAGTGTTCAGAGAACAACTAGAAGTGGCACTTTGTGATATGATTTAGTGGGCATAGTGGGTTTCAGTCAAAGCTTGGACTTGATCTTGGAGGTGTTTTCCAACCTTCTGAACAGTTACGAATGAACAACTGTTTTGTTTAGGTTGTTAGTTTGGGTTGGGGGAGGTGGTGTTGAAGGAGAATTATAGGTATAGGACCAGACAATGGTGCTTTTTCTACAGGTGCTATTTACTACAGCACCACAGAAAATGTCCACTGTTCTTCATGAATATGAGGATCCCAGTGAATATGAAGTATAAACAAGAATGTGTATATATATATATATATATGTACAGGAACCATGATCTGCAAGCTTTCCTCATGGGAACAAATAAAGCTCACAAGAAAGCCCGTGTGCACAATCTGCAGCCTCAAAAAAAGTGAAAATTAATTAAACATACACTTTTACCTATTTTTTTAACCAATTACCTGAGCATTTGTTCACTAATTTTAGGAAATTGAACGAGATGCCTACGTATCACTAGCCAGAGAAATGAGTGAATTTTCACATATCTAAGTATCTGTCATAATTTCCAATACTCTGTCATATTTAACAAGGGAAGATATAATTGCATCCCTTTCTCATAGATGTATTTCTAACTTTTAGGTATATTGCATTTAGATTTTTTTCTGTAAACTCTATAAAGTCAGAAATTGTTCAATCGTATTTGTTGAATATTTTTAAATATATAATATTAGATAATAAGAAACTGTCACTTTGAAGAGGTTAGCAGTAAAATTGAACATATTTTGCTTTTCTTTTTACAAGCATGCAAATAATCCTTAATGACCCTATTGCATCCTCTCATACTTTATCGGAATTATACCCTATGTATCAGAAAGAATTGTGACAAGGGAACTTCTTTATGCCTGACATAAATCAATGATTGCTCCCTTAATTTAAAAGCTGAGTGATGATAAGATTCTGTGACTCAATAAATTTGAGCTTCTAGTACTATGCAGAAGAACATAAAACTTATTTGTGCATTATAATGTGGCAATAATATATCCCTTCCTAATCACAGGCATACCTATCTTTTCTAGCTTGCCTATAGCATGCATAATAAAAAGTTTGCAAAATATGAAGAAATTCTAATTTTCATATATCTGCATTATGAATCCCTGCAGCTATTAAAAAAATACTAAAATCCTTAAACTGTGAGGATAAAATGCAATTTACAGAGTACATTTTCTTATTATTGACTTTGATGATAGCATCAGTTGTCTACCCAGACCTATAAAATGTTTTAAGTGTTGAAAGATACACCTTAATGCACTTATCTTTCCTTTCTTAATAAAAGATAAAACAACAACAACACTGTGAATGATAAACAAAGAAAACAAGCAATAACCTTCTGCTTGCCTAATTTGACCTCGGTTTTAAGAATCAAGGATTGCTTTTTCTTAGCTCTGGCATTAGCTAAACTAAATCCCAAAGCATATTCTTAGGTGGTGTGAAGTTGGTCTAATTGTATTCCAGTGAGGTGTCACTGATTTGCACTCGCTTGCAGATCAGGCCCCTGACAGGACTAACCACCTGCCCAGGTTTCAGAATTAACTGGGGATAAGACTGATTGTTTTCCAAGTGTTTGGCAGAGTTTAGTTTGCCTACCGTTTAGTTCTTTTTGACCTTGTCTCTTGAACCTTGTGCTGATATCTCAGTGAGAGAAGAAATGGGGATGGGGAAGGTGGAACAGGATGATAAGGAAGCAGTGATATTTTGTAGAGCAAGAAATTAAACATTTCATATTCATTCAATGTGAACCTTGTGATCTATGGATGATGTATGAATGTTTCTTTTAGCTTTTCAGAAATACAATCCCCTCAAGATAATAGATCAGCTGGATAAAGACGAGAAGGTACTGAATATTGTAATGTATCTAAGACAAGGGTGAAAAGGAGGGGAGTATTTTTTTTCTATATTGGAAGAACTTCACAAAGAATATTTTTGAGGGGTTTCTTCAACATAAATCATGCTGTTCTAGTTCAAAGCAACAAATTCAAACAAACTTGCAAAATACACAAACTAGTAAGTTCACAATACTAATTTAGATATGCTTGTTTACATTGTCACCCCATTTTGCTAAGTGTGAAATGTTGAAAACACTTGTATAGACCACAAGTATTTTGGTCCTGGCTTTAAGTAAAAGGAAGAGTGTAAATAGGGAGTTATTGCCTGATTTAACAAAAGCTTTTGCAGTACTTGCATTTTCTTTTGAACAGAAATTTCATACATTAAAAAATGTTTATTGGTGAAATACATTAATAATTTTTTTTCTTAAGCAATAGGAGGGAATCAAGAACCTCATAAATATGCTTACAGCTAGTGTTTACAAAATCTGCTAATGATCTAACTAATGGAGGATAGGTTATGGAATGTATTTTGCATCAGGTTTATGCCCAGAGCAGCCATTTTACAAGGAATCCCTGATAGATGTTAGTTTTTACTTTTGCATCTGCAGTTCTTCAATGAGAATAACATGTATTATGCTAGGCAATGAAACTCTCACTGGGTGCATTTACATGTACTTTTTTTTTTGTTGATTGTTGTTTTGGGTTTTTTTAATTCTTTGACTCTTTACACATGAACATTTCAGTTATCAAAAAAAGTTCTAATTATTTCAAGCTAATGTGCATAAAACTCTTAAAAGAATGCTTGATACTTAGTTCGGGTTGGTGTGTGATCCTAAATGGTTCAACTGTATTTGTATAATGAGGTACTCTTCCACATTTAAAAACTGATTGTGAGCTAGAGCTAGTCAAATTTTAGACCAACAGCATAGATAAATAATCCCTTTATTTTTAGTGTAGCAGAACTGAACAAAATCACCCAGGTGAAACGTTCAGGTCTGATATTTGTATGTTCTCACTAATGGGAAAGAAATTAGAAAGTATTTTGCAGCAGGTTCATTAAGAGACTGCAGGGCCCAGCAGTGGTACTGTTCAAGACAGTGAAAAACTTCCAAATGATTACACTGAAGAGAAGATGAGGTGCAGAACAATTAACTGTTGTTAGGCATTATTGCTCACTTCTTGGGCTATTTAAGATACACACTACCTTTTCTCTTACCTCCAGGGTAAGTATTTGCAGTATTCAACCTTGATGAGCAGTACATGTGAATCTCTGCCTGTGGTTCTGCTGTGCGAGGACTGCCCCTTTGCACACAGGGTTACGAGGCATCCTTTTGAGGATGTCAGCAGTGCAAAAGTGCAGAAAACAAGTTCCCAAGCAGAGAGAAAGATGCCCTGTGCTCTGACTCTGCTCCCATCTCAATATTATCTCTCAGTTTAATGCGAGCACAAACAAGACTTGAGGACCTTATTCTGATTTCATATAATTGAAGACCAAGCTCTGGAGTTCAATTTAAGAAAAGACTTTGACATTTCATCTTGTGGAGACTTAACCTTTTTAGAAAAAGGGAGATGACTAGATCTTGATGTCTAATATTAATTTTATTAACTATAAGAAAAAAATTATTAATTAAAATATAAAAAGTTCAATAAGAGACTGTTAGGCTGGAAGGGAGTCACAGTCCAAAATCTAATGCAAAGATAGAAACAGCAGGTTTTCAAGATTTTCTCCATTAAACCAAGAATCCTGGCAATTTGATCATTTTGATGTTTTATGTTTCTATCAAAAAAATGACATGTCTGTTACAGATAAACACATAAAATAATTAAGCCCATTGGTTTCTTTGGTACTACTGACAAACTAGCCATCTCTTGATAGAGTTTTGGGTTATACTACAATAAATAAGTAACTTCAGTTTTTAAAATTTTGAATCCCTTCCCTGTGTCTATTTATTGATTTTCATTTATGAAACTAAAGGAATAGTAGCCATTTTCTTAGTTATTCATTACATGTTTTTCATATAACCCTTACTAATTATGAAATAAATAGATCTTTTTAGAAAAGATTTCTCATTCACCAGATTACTATCCTTCACGTACTAGAATTTTAGAATCACTGCACTCAAAAGTAAATACTTATTTTAATGTTCTGGGCTTCTTTATTTCTCTAAATATTGTAACAAACCTTGGAGAATAAGGTAATTTTTGAAAAGGAAGCATGAATATAAATATTATGCACACAGAATGAGGTAAATTAAACCTGCAGAAGACAAAGATAATGGAATTAGAAAGAATTCACCAGCGATGCAAAAATAATTTGCATTGATAAGTGGGAATGAAACAACTTCTGGGTGGATTTTTGAGATACATTTCCTGTGTTAACTTTCTGAGAATATATGGGGATACAGTGTTGTGAGTATGGCTATCAGGGTCCTAGGAAGCAAATATATTTTGTATTCCTCTTCATCGATTTGCCTAGTGTTCTTTCTTATGATACTGCTCATTTGGCAGTTCTATTCTTACATTAATTCAAAATGTGAGCCAGCGTCGGTGTGCTTGACTCCCTCACCATTGAAGAGCCCACAGCTAGTTTGTGTAAAAAGTCAAGGAACATTAGAGAAATACTTTAAAATGTGATGTTTAATTGTTGGTTTTACTAGCTATCCAGAGGAAAACGTGTGAGGATTCATGTGACATTTGTTTCTTATTGAAGAATAGCGAAATGCCACAAAGCATAAGTTTCTTAACTTCTGCTAACTATTATGTACTTTTCTTGTAGACTGGACTCAGTCCAACTTAAGAAATATGTTCCTAGCAAACATTTTACCTGAGAAAAAAAATTCTAGATAATGAATACTAAAAGATTGAAGAGTATTGAAAGAGAAAGGAAAATCTGCAAATCTCAACAGTAAATATATGCAGGGAAATTTACACAATATCATAGTGTATCTATATATTCTTTATCATGACTTCATTAGACTTTAGACTTCATATAGATTTTCATGTGTAATAGACACCCATAAACACAAATCTACATTTATTCTCAGTGCTAAACTTTGCTTTCTTACAATAATCCTAACCATTCTCTGAAGGCTTCCTTTGTCACAGAAAATCTACCAATACATATTTTTACAGGATGAGTCATTGATTTATCTTCCTATGTTTCATTTTATTTCTTTTGTGGAATCTGTACAGAAATTATCTGCTGAGGTTCCTTATTGTTTTCTCTTTCAAGTTTTCGTTTTGAGGATTTGCTTCAGCCTTAGTTGGATTTAATGTACTTTTTTGTGGACCTGTCAATTTGCAGATATGAAGTGAAGACTTAACATTTTCATAGTATGTCCTGTCTGCCTTATTTCAGTAAGCCAAATCCAAGCATGTTTGGGAAAATAATGTCAGCATCCTCAATGATACGTCAGACTGGTTTGGCCTAATATGTGTATTTTTTAAAACGCAAAATTGTAAATGTACAGATATACCTACAGGCACATCCACAGAAAACAAATAGAGGTCAGGCTTCTGAAATCACTGCAAGATGCTTTTTAGTTATTTCAGTGTGCTTTACAGTGGAGATCTGTTTAACTGATAAGTCAATTTTTTCTAAAGGTATTCAATTAAAAAACTTGTTGCTTTTCAAATCTACTGAATGTTTACAGTTCTGACTAACTTCAGTATATATATTCCATCAGAAAATCATGACAAATATTCATTCATGCTGATGTGACATTTAGGCTTCATTAAACTGTTTAGTAGAAAAATGGTACAGGGAACCTCTTTACTACTGAAGAGGTTGAGTTTACTGCAGTACAAGATGTCCTTTTTGATGAAAGTAGGTGATATGGCATGGAAATTCTTAATAATAGTGCATAACAATAGTGTTTGTGAGTTGCAAATACAATAGTACCTCATTCCTGGCTGGCACATCTGTCATCTGTATGAACAAGCAGTCCTCTGCACATTCCAGGAAATTGATGGGTGCTGTCTGAGTTGGTGTTTTGTTCTTCCAACAAATGTCTGTGTAGTTGAAGTCACCCGTAAGAACCATGTTCTCTTGAACTGAAGCTTGCTTAGGTGATCCAAATATTGCCTCATTGGCCTTATCATATTGGTTTATATGTTGGTAGCAGATGCTTACTTTAAGTTCCCTTTTGGAGACAACTCCTCTGATCTTGGTTCAGAGGCATTCAATAGGACTTCCAAAATTGCCGTAGTTGAATTCTCTACAGTCAAGTTATCAACATAAAGCAAGACTCCTCTTCCTCTTCTTCCTTTTCTGTCTTTATGAGACAGCCCGTAACCATCCATCATGATTCTCCCATCATGTGAGTTGTTCCACCATGCTTCAGTAATTCCTGATTGTGTGACTTTCTGAGTGGGTGCAGAGCTCCAGTTCCTCCTGTTTGGTCCCCAGGCTGTGTGCATTGTACACCTACACTTGAGGGGGTTGGTCTTCTGGTTCTCTTCCTGGGAGGCAGCTAAGGAACATTTGTTCCTGCTCTGGTTGGCCTGGCTCATTACCCTGTTGGTTGCAATGGCACAAGTGCTACCACTTTGGGTCCAAAATGCCCCCAAATCCTTCAGTTTAAGCTGACCTCAGCAGGCTGGCCACCCTGTGGCCAAAGATTCCCTTGCTTCTTCTTCAGATTTGATTTTGGTTGCAATGCTGGAGGGTAGGGAGAGAATCAGAGTCCTGCTTTTGTGTGTCACCAGCGTCCAAGGTACCAAATTCTCTGTGGTGTCCACCACAGGAGCATGATTCTGAAAGCATTTGTCTATCTCCATTTCCATCCCAGCACCTCTAATACTGCACAGTCTTTTAACTGTTTCTTGCAACTTTCAAGATGCATTCTTAATATTTGCATCGTCATATTTTTATGCGGAAATATAAAACTTACAAAACTCTATAAAAATGGCAAAGGCAATTTTCATTATGTATTTCTGACTGGATGGCAGGGGGATTTTTTTAATCACAGTACTACAGTTTGATTTATATAGGGAAAAAAAGGAGAATAATATACTCTTAAGCTAACAAGGACATATGTTCAAAGTCATATATTACCTGAGAAATTGTACAGCATAAGCAGATATAGGGATAACTCCATGCACAAGTCCTCAATAAGAAACTGTTTTTCAGGAACCTCAGGTCTCGGGTAAATATGGTTGAGACTATGATGAAGCAGACAGAATGCACCAGATGGAGAAGCAGGTGGTTTATGTGTAGTAGTAGAAAGGTGTTTTGTTTTTCTGCTTCTTTTAAACTCTTTGCATGTGTGTGTGTAACTAAATAATCAAGAATGTGCACTGAATAACAAATGTACTACAAGACACAATTCTTAATAAAAGAGACTTGTTTTGTTGATAGACAATAGAAATGAGCTTAAACTGTCTACATGCCCTTAAGTGCTTCCTGTGGATCTATGCCCAACACACACCTTTATTATTTCTAATACCTCCAAGTGTTCAACAGTACTAGATATGGAAAATATTTGCAAGGATGGATGTATTTGGCAGCCTTTTTTGGGTCAGAGGATATTATCAAATAGAAATGCCTGTTTTCTTCCTGCATCTAGTCTCTGCACTTAGATTATATACTCTGCCCCTTTATTCCATCTTCACAAAACCCAAGGATGTCATGCTATACTACAGGTCACAACTCATGGATCACAGCAATATAGATATCCATAAGTCTGAGCATATGATCCTATAAAACAGATAGAATGGGCCTACATCAGGAAAATTTAACAGTTTCTGCTGAGTCAATGCATTATCTGCAGCAGAAAGAAAACAGAGAGAGAATGGTTAGTTATAAAGAGTCAAGATGTGATTTACTCTTTACATAAATGCAGTTGTCATGATCAAATTATAAGAGGTTGGCAAGAAAAAACATTTCAGAATTGATGCATTAAATATCCTAAATCTTGCAGTTTTGTGTGCCTGACATACATCACGGGTGTGAGCGAGTACCACTGTGTAACACTTAAGGAAACATGCCAGAAAAGTAGGCATCTGGGTCTGATATTTCCAGGGAAAGAAGACTGCCTGCTTAGATACAGTATACTTAACGTTGCAAGGCAAAGTTGTTCATGATCTTGCAGATTGGAGGCCATCTGGAAAAGGCCTGTGAGTGAATAGATAATTAATCAAATTGAGAAATATTTCCAGTTTATGGAAGCCATTGTCCCTTGCAATGAAATCTGGTTCCATCACAGGTGGGAACAAATATAAATGTACATTGAAAAGTGAAGATAGAAATGTGAAGCCAAACACATTTGCTGGGGAATGGAGAACTGAAATTCTGGCAACAGAGCCATCAGCTTTAGCAGGCATGGGCTGCAAAGGCAGGCTTCATTGGTCATGAAACTATAAACAGCATTGAGATTGTAAGGTGACTGAGCCTGATGCTTCAAAGCAAACAGCTGCTTTGTCAAAAGAAATTAATGATTTCTCTCTGTCTACCGGCCCCTCAGTGACCCATTCCTACTTCCTAAGCAGAGGGAGTAGATATGAACACTGAGCCAACTCTAAAGATAAGGTATGTGGTTTTCTGAGAAGGGAGAGTGCTGGCAGCAACAAAATGACTGTGGTCTGCAACAGTGTCCTGGAAAGCCTGTCTGGCGGCTGATGCTGCTCCGGAGGCAGGCAATGGTGTGGCATGGTGCCCTGCTTTAAACAGTTAGGAGATGATGGCAGAAACATTTACTTCTAGAAGGAATTGTCAACATCAGCTGCTGCAGTGAGTAGCCGGGCTCTTCTACTATTTTTTAGTAGTTTCCTCTCTTGGCTGCATCTTTTGCCTTCTCATCTTCCAACACAGAAGTGACTCAATGGCATCAAGCCCTTGTCACTGTGGCAATAAAGCTCGTCTTTGTGCTCCTGACCAGAAATCTTTGCAGCACTTCAGAGTGAGATAATTAGTGCCTTATAGTGATTAGCACTTAGGCATTTTCACTTATACCTTCAACTAAGACTTCAATTGGAGAAAAGGGCTGAGCTGTGATACTGGAATCCATTTTATTTTGCAAGAAAGTGATGCCTTTTTTCCCCTAAATAAATCAAAACTGGAGAAGGTTTAGCGTGATAAAATATGGTTACCTTTAATAGAAGCCTTTCATGGTGCACAACTCGCTGAGAATGTGCCCTCGAGATGCACACGTGATACAGAAAAAAGTGACATTTTTATAAGTTGACCAAATAGCACACCCAACTAAAACCTCTAATTAAGAATACAGATATTGAAGTGCTTGACATAAACCTCCAACCAGCTCGTCCCTGTTAGAGATAGCATGTGTTACGAGAAAGTCTTCAGGAAGGCATTAATTGTTATGAGAAAGAGGGTGTTGTGTCTCTCTTTACCAATTGTTATGAGGATGTCTTTGGAAGACACCTGTAGTTTATGAGAGAATATATTGGGATGGTGTCTTGTCCTTGGCTCCCAGAGGTATCTTGGACCAGGCATGGCCCTTAGGAATCTGTTTGGAATCCGTTTACTTAAAAGGAAAAGTACTGAGGGCCTGTAGTTGTGGAACTATAACTATATAGTAACAATCTATATATTGTTAGCTCTATAGAGCTACAAATATATGAAGAATAAAAGCAAAAATCATTTAGGCATCAAAAGCAGCTGGGGGACTGGAATATCTTAATAGGCCACAATGCCCTCATTGAATATGTTAGATCACATTAAATGGATTAAAAAAAATCCAAACAAATTACAGGTTTGGCAACCCTAAGGCACTTGCTGTAAGCATCACTTTTTTATATGCTAAAACACTTACAAGCTTAGTTTTGGTATTTTTAGATTTGAAATTTCTGTGTGAGTTATTTTCAGTTAATTAAATTAATTTTTAATTTGAAACCATACTTAAATATCAAAACAAGAAATCTTTTGCTTGAGCCGTAGAAATTTTTTAAAGTTCTAGTTTAAAACTGACATTCCATTTTTGTTCTGGGCCAGTAAATTTTTTTAACTTCAGAATAGCTACTAAATTAGAAGATCAATTTCTTCCCCTAATAGAGGACACTGAAGAAATAAAGAGAAAGAGGGCATTTGTTGGCTTTTTAAACTCTCTTCTAGCTTGAGCTAGAGTGCTCTCAAAACTGGCACAAAAGTCATGGATGCCTTTGATTTTCATGCTTCTTTCAACTTTTAATGTGATTGTACACAGGCGAATATGAGAGCAATGAAATACACAAACATCATTGAAAGTTTCCTATTTAAGTCTGGTGTTTCAAGGGAAGTTTAAAAAGTTGTCAGGAATGGTGGATGAAGTGAAATGCCTCGTGTCTAGTACATAAAACCTTTCGGAATCATCTCTATTAAAATGTCAGGGTTTGGTTAAATATAAAGAAAATGTACTTTGGGATCTGCCCTATTTCACACTGACCATGTAAATGGAACACGTGCTCTTCTTATTGATTATAGGCAGGAAACCAAACAGATATTTCAGACATAGAGAAATGCCTGGTTTTGACATTTTCTGTTCTGTGCTTCAATGTTTACCATCTTTTCCTCAGGGAATATTTATCTTAGAAACCACCACATAATATCACAGGCCTCAAAAATCAAAGGAAAGGACATGGATATGAGAAACCAAAGGCATGGTGGCATAGTAAATAAAGCAACTAAAAGTATGTGAAGTAAAAAGAGCATTTCATTGCCAATTAAAAAACTTCCACATTTAAAGGCCAAGTAATGGAATCTCCCCTGATGAGGAAATGTGTACGTATGCACAGATGCAAAGAAAGTAATTCTACGTCTTGCTATATTTCATCTAATTAGGAGTCATGATGACTTTAAGGGATGTGTTTAGGAAGAAATATGGCAAAAAAACTCCTGAAGTATGTACTCTGACCAATGAATTAGATTCAGGTCAAATGGAAGCTTTTCCATGGCTCTTGTGTAAATTAGCTTGCAAATACAGAACAGACCTGAACAATGTTCTATCTTTGTACAAGCCTAACATAACAAAAAGTAAGCTGCTGAAATAGATATTTACACAGAACGAGCAAGATACAGTATAATATTTCAGTGAAAGGGAGCTCTGTTGTAAAAGAGATTATCTCCTGTTATAAAAAAAATATCTGGATGTCATTCACCAGTCTACAGAAAGATTCATGAGTAAATTTGAGCGTTGGCATTTTTTAATACTTTCTTTTATAATGATAACAATTTTTACTGCATTAATTAACTCAATACCTGTAGTGCAGTGCTAACAGAGAAAGTGAGATGAAAAGAGTAATGACTGGGTGGCCAAGGTTACACTCACTGTACATTCTCTGCAGCTACGTAAGACTCTGGCCATCTGAGTTGTGTCCTGTTACAAAGCCAGGGCAAACTGTGTGCAGCTTAGGAGTTAACCAAGATTAATGACTAACAATGTACAAGTACTGGACTTTGCGTGTGTTTTGTTTGTATGCTTGGTACTTTTTCTCCCCATTGCATTTTAAATTGATTTATGAAATATTTTTTCTGGGATAGCCAAACTTTCTCAAAGGATAACATTAAAATTCATCATGCTTCAAAAGTGTTCCATCTTGCACTTGGAATGAGGTGAACCTTAAGAGATTCTTTCTCTTATGCTTTCATCAACTTTCTAGAAATGCTATTTTATCAGTGATAATATTGTTTCTGACATCTGCTACATAAATGCATAGCATTCTTTCCTGAAAAGTGGCCAGTCAGTTGTGAAGTGTACTATAGGAAGGTCAGAGCACAATTAAAGTACTGGTATTTTGCCATTAGCATGGTACAGAGCCAAAGTTGTTTTTGAAAACTAGTTCTTTATACTGAAGCTGGATGTGGTCCTCCTAGAAAGGGTCTGAATAGGTCTAATCTTCCCAGCAACACATCCCCTCCAGAGATGTTGCTGTTATAACCAGCAAAGAACAGATGTGTTTGTGGGACAGATGTGTTGTGCTCTGGGTGCACCGGTACCTGGTTTGTGTCCCAGGGCTAACACAAGAGGCAAGTTTGGTAGCACATCATAATTTGTTCATGCCTTAACATCTCTCTCTGGCATGTTAAGGTGCACAACTTGCTTCCAGCCAACACTTGGGATTTACCTCTAGGATTACTGATAACTGTGGGGTGCTCTAGCAATGGCACTACAGAGGTCATATACGAATGTACACGGCAGTTTGTGGGTGTCTGAATGTGCTTGTACAGATGCAAGGAGCTTTCACAGCCTTGGAACAAGCTGAGCCTACAGTAAGGAAACAGATTGTTCCTCATGCACTCACTATCTTTGGATTCTGTTTGCATGAGTGTTTACTGCCATGCAACACTAGGTAGATAGTCCTTGTTTCTCTAATAAGGTCAAAGTGACTTTTTGTTATTGAAAATTAAATATTAAAGAAAAGGTAAGTATACACAGGCGAGCCTGCTTTTGCACAACCAATAAAAAATTACTTTCTATTGCTATGTAACACAATATCTTGATAATGAAAATGGAAAAATATTTAGGGCCTTCTTAATGAAAAAATTAATTGCCTGATAACATTTTTGCATAGTTGCAGTGGAGGGGTACAAAATGTACCATTTCTATATTTATCAAACTGCCTTCTGACCTGCATGTAATAAAACTTAACCACAGTTATGAATACAAAAATAAAGTTTAAAGCCTGTGTGTTAGTTTACAGGTAAAACCAAATAGAGTTTTGATAAATTTTTACTAAATCTAGAATTCTTTCCTGTAAGTATGAGTTTGTAAGTTAATAGTGGATTTATGTGAGAGCCTAGGTATATACCTGTCAGTTATGTACTCACTGTATGATGTGTTTGACATATGCTGTGAAGATGAAATGCATTATTCTTTGTCAGACTTCAGTGCAACAGTATTATGTGTTATATTGGATGTTTAGCATAGCTATGGTGGATAACTTGATGTTAAGGGAGCCATAGGAAGAGTAGAAGTCCTATTACAAACAACTCTTACTGGGTTCTATCAGCATGCTGGTTGGTGACACATGTCAGCAAGAGCAATGTACTTAAATAAAAAGCATAATATGACCACCATCTCAGGAGAAGTAAAATACAGTTTGGATGTTTGCAAAGCTTTAAGAAATACTAGATGTGAATAAAAAACTACACTTGAATTTTATAACCCATGAAGGTCCTCTGTGTTCGATCTCAACTAAATCCTTTTGTTCAAAATGCGTGACTCTAAGGAAAATGTTGCTTGTAGGGATTTCCTACATGCTTACAAAATCAAAATAAGTAAAACCATTAAATGCTGAGAATAAATACTTCTTTTGGATCTTTTTAGTATTTTGATCTCCGACTTGAAAGCATGAACTAATGCATTTTATAGGGGCACTTGTCCCTGTAAGAACAATTAAATTAAAGATAGAGGTGGTTAATAAAACAACAAAGACATTTTTAGGTATGTCACAGCCCTGGCTAGATGCTTGAGAGGTCCTTAGGTATTACACACGTGTACTATTGAGGCTGTCTTGAGCAGGCAGTAACCCTCAGTGCATAGGCTCCCTGTCTGCAACATTTCACTTCTCATATGATTCCCAAGACTACTGATGATACTGGGCTCTGCAATGCTTCATGAAAGTTTAGCTGTGCTGGATTTACAGTGCACTCTCCAATGCTTCTGCTAGTTGAGAGGACATTCAGATTTTCTAAGAGACTTTAACCACAATTACCCTTTACTTTAAATAGGACAGAAAATAGCCGTAGCCAAAATAATAAACGTATCATTCTGCATGGTTTAGCCTGCTAGGAAAATGGTCAGCATTTAGGAAGTGAGTCAAAGTCTTCTAGGAGTCTTTTGTGCCTGGTACATAATTTCTTCCCTGAATTATAGAATCAGAGAGTATTGTCTACTCATTGATTACCCCTTTATTTTTTATCCAAACACCCACAGGGCAAAGGACACTTCATTTTGTAACTGTTACATATGCCATTGTCTTAAGTTTGTCTAGTCAGCCTACTCAAGTAATCAAGTTTCTTCCTTACGTTCTGGCTACCAGCCCACAAGGCATAATAAGATTGACTGACCTACAGAACTGCACAGTTAAATCTATTCAAATGTCATTGAACTCAGATAGTTCACCCTTCCAAACTAGACCTGCTAGTGTGTCTCATATTAGTCCATTGACTGCCTTTTTCTCAATCCCAGAGAGTATCTATGAACAGAAATTAATCACTTAAAGTCAGTTAAATAAGCAAGATCACACAGTTACACTAAGTGACACTTAATATTACATAAAAATACTGCAAAAAAAATCCCCTATGGTCTCTAGCCGTTGACATTTGTTGTAATAATTTATGCCTAGGCTTCTAAAGGCATTCAGCAGGGAGAGTTCTGTCCACATGAGATTTTAAACATATTTTGTCTAATTCAGACATCTTTAAGTATTCGTCAAAGGTTCCAGGTTTGCCCCCGAACCCATAATTTCTGCAGGATTTGGGTGCCCACTAGTAAGTAATGAATTATTATAGTATATTCAGCAGTGATAAGTCATTTTAGGCTTATACTTCTCATCATGTTTGTGTTGTAAAGAACTCTAAAGTAACTTGCATTTCCAGGTCTTTCTGGGGTTGTGTTTTTTATGAAGTTCCACTTGGCTTTAAAGTGCTAGTATTCCTTCTGTCCCACCACATCCCTTTTCCCAGTGCTCATTTACCTCTTGGTGAAACAATCAGCCAGCCAGCTTGCTGCGGCAGGAGGTTTAGTAAATGCTAAGGGCCTCTCTCAAAATGACATGCAGGCTCTGAGAAAAGCAGTTTGGTGGCTGTAGGCTTTTAAGGATTTGTGTGATCATATGAAGCTTCTTTCTTCATGAGCCTCTCTGCTGAAAGGTGTGATGAGTGTAGAAAGACTAAGTTGTGTGACACAAGCTGGGTAACTTAAAATCACAAATATTCTGGACATTAGACATATGTTCCTGTTACAGAAATTGTTCCATAAGGTGGAGTTTTGCCTCAGAGATAATTAAAAATGCTGAAAAGACCTATTGAGGGAATAGATCCCTTGTAGCACCTGAAGATTATGAGGTTGTCTGTACTAACATATCCACAACCCAATTTTCTTTGGTTTGAAATTTTGAGAAGTTGTAACATCATGTGATTCTGGTGTGTATATGGGGAATCATGAAAATTAAAACACATATTCAAAGTTTTAAAATTTTGAAGAAATTCTGGCTTTATTAAAATTGATAATAATATTTTGGTTGGCATCAATAATGCCAGATTTCTTTTCTTTCACTTTTTAGCAGAAGACATGGTGTTCAAATGCATTTGGGGTCTTGTTGCATAATATCCTGTTTGCACAGAAAAAGTTCAATTTTTGAATTTGAAAATGCCATCTGTAAGGGCGTCAAAATTACACATGGAACAAAGTGAAAAGTATTTAGCTGGACATTTTGCTACACTGGGCATACTGTGGAAAGTGGAATGGATAATTGCAAAGAGAGATTGACTTAAGTTATATCTGAGTTTGACTTAGTAATATCTAGATGTGAGACACCAAATATTTGTAGATTCAAAACTAGTCTTGTTCCATACTGGGATAAAAATTACATAAATGAAGTTAAATAATTCTGGCTACTTGTGTAAGGAAAGTTTAAAAAAATTGAATAATAAGATAAATGTTTTATCATGTTTTAAAAGTTTTATTTAATGAAGAATATATAGCAGAGAAGACATGCCAAATTGGGAACACCTACTGTCTTTTACTACTGAGCCAAAGGAGATCAGTGGCAAAGTTTAGCTCTAGTTTTTCTGAGGCAATTATATGTGAAGAAACCCCCACATTTTTATGTTTTCCTCTCACCCACTTTCTTCTCACAGTGGTCAGGCTGTTTTAGCTTATCCTCAGTAGATCATGGAGAGAATCCAGGGCCACCCACAGGTTATTCTGAACTCAAGACAAAAACAACTTTTTTTCCTCCCAAGGAAACAACATTTTCTAAACCTGAAATTTATTGTTTCGTTATTTAAGGAATCAAGAACTCTAAATGGGAAATTCTCAACAAATAAAACTAAGACAGGAATAAATAGTGTGTTGATACTCATGAATTTCATTTCAAAAAGGGGAAACAGAACAAATCAATGTTTAGAAGAGTTTTCTAGGACTGGCAGACCTAGCAAAAACCTCTCCCTTCATTTATAGCAGGGACAAGTGATTTGAAAGAAGAGAGGAAGAAAATTATATATTAACTCCCGTGTGCAAGGCTCCATGAGAGTGAAGTCTCTTGAAACTTGTGAGAAAAAAAAGAGGTACCATCTAGATACAGTTTGTCAGCTTGGAGAATATACTCCATGAACTGCCACATTGCAGTTTTTGTCCTCGTCCATTAAATAAAGAAACAAAGAGGTGTTTCTACTGAAAGGAGAGAGTACTAGTGAAGAGAAAATAGGTAGGAGTAAAGGTAAGAAGGAAAAGTCTTATGATTTTCTGACATATCCAGAAAAAGCATATTGCCAAGTAGTAGGGTTACATGGAATATAAACATGAATATGCTAAAAATATACATGTTTTTTTCTTGCTAATTCTTGTTGCTCTTAGTTCAAGACTAGAATTTAAAAGCATGACAACTCCGTACCTCTATGTAGGTAGCATTTTTCTGCAAACCAGTGTGATTTTCATGCAATATGCTGATGTTTATCTATCTCTTTGTCTTGCTTGGTTAGTTCAGAAATATCTATTATGAACCAAAAGCACTTGGCAGCCGGTCTAATTCATAGAGAATACTTTTCTTCTGAGAAAAGTAGAAGGAGAGATGATATGCAGTGCAGGCTACCTAGTTACTGTTTTGTAGAGGACACTAGTTGTATAATCACCTATACATAATATAATCACTGCCTGTTCTTCTCTCAGGACTTGGCATTTAGTTTGGAATGGCAAGGGAAATATATTGGAACAAAAGGCAGTCTCACCCTGAAGCCCTAGCAGTGTGCAATGCCATTGCCCAAGTATGGGTTGCTTGTTGATGTGGACAGGCCTCTGTGGGAGCTTTTGATGCTAGTCCTTAAACCTTCAAATCACCTCTCTCACTTTTTCTTGCTTTTGAGTCAGCTTCTAACCTTTTTGGTGCTCTGGGTCTAGAACCAGGCGTTTTCATGGGTGAAGGTCCCATCAGGCCAAACAAATAGCTGGACCTACTTACACTAATTCAGTGATTTGAGCAAGAGACTCAGATATATTGCATGTTCTATCAGGCTATACAGCTGCCCTTGGCTGCGGAGGTTTGTCACTAACATCTGACAATGAGAACCACTATTTGGCAGCAAGGTGAATGTGGCTGATCCTTCCCTCAGGGGTTGACTCATGTCTGAGGCAAAGCTAGAAACTGATCCTGGGCCCTTCTGAGATGATTCTGGGGACACGATGCTACATGAGACAGACCAGGAGCAGCACACAGGACACAAACACTGAGAAACCACCAGGCCATTAGCTGGTGCAGGGAGGTGTTGCTCCATAAACTTCCATGAAGCTCTTCAGATTTATGAGTTGGGAGTTAATTTTTAAATTCTGCTATATCTTGAATAGTACAATGGGGGATGGAAGGAGTTCCAATACATGGCTTCTTGGACCTCAGACTAAACTTACAAGGGTAGATAAAACATAGCCAAAGGAGTCTTAAGTAGCAAACTCAGGAAAAGAGAATCCTCTTGCTCAGAGTCAGACACAAGAAAACTGATTTAGGGAAAATGCTGTACCTGACTTGAGTTCAAATCTGTGTGTTTAATTCAAATCTTCCAATTAAAACCTGAGCCAGGCTAACTGTAAGGGATGAGGTACAAACTGAAAGTTATGATGTTGGATTTATCTTAATTCACATAATATATCTGATAGATGAATAATGCTTCAGATACTTTAACTAAGTTTGATTAATTAAGTGGCCTAATGGCATTCTACTGTTTCTTATAAGTCTAACTTTGTTACAGAGCTAATAGGACAAGAGCAGAGAACTGAGACACTGTCTCACATCTTGGCTGTATTCCAAATCAGTTACAAATGCAACTGGCAACTCAAACCTGCACAACTGATTTACAATTATGCAAGCAAGCACTTCTAATTGTATAATGATATGTAAATTACTGAGGTACAGTGTCATTCACTTGTTATGCTCAAGGATGCAAGTAGCAAAAAATGATGTCAAAATCTATAATTTTAGTGTACAATGGAACACAGAGCTGAAAGACAGTTAATAAGTCCTTAATTGGTATCAAACTGAGCTGAGTTATTGCTTCTGACCATTAAAAATTGAACACTCGCAAATACTTACCAGTCATCAGTTTTCTTTCTGCACACTTCAAAGTGGGTAGTCTACAGCGTCCTTTAAATATAATTATTATTACTTAGTGGAACTAAAACATCTACTACTCTTATTCTATTTTATTTTAACCAAATATAGTATTTCATTTTGCCTCCTGCTTGTGTGCACATTTCTGTTTATGCTTTCAAACAATATAATTTCTGAACTAACAGCATCGTCTCCTCTGCTATTGGTCTCCATCCATGACAACAGCAGCAGTGCCTGTACAAAAAAAATATTGCTTTAAGAAAATGACAAAATTGTCCCAAACACCAGGCATTTGTTACACACAGTTTTTCTTAAGTTAAATAATAACATCCTTCTTCCCATAATTTTGTTGTAAGCCAAAAAATATCAGTTTCTCGCTGAAAAATCTTGGTGGTCCAAAGCTCCTGAATGTGTAGGCAAATTTGGCTATGATTATACAAGAAGATCAGATAAAAAAAAAAAAAAGAAAGAGAAGTAGTGTGTTATCATTCGAGCAAAAAATGTATTTTGGAAAAGAAATGATGGGAATGGAATGTGCTTACAACACCAGAAAAATAATATAAAATAACAATCTTTTGACTACTGTGAAAACTCCTGTGACAGAAAATCTAAATATTGTCTTTTAAGATTTTTACGTCAACCTTTTCCTTCTGATCTGTAGATGAACCTAAATTTTTCAGTATTACCTTGCAGATCACCCTACTAGGATAGATCCTGTGTCCTGACTGGAAGGAAATAATTTTTAACTGCATAGAACAAAACAACTCTTCCATTGCAGTGTTCTAATTAGAAGTGATCAGGTAATGAATTAGATGTAGAATCAAACAAGCTGTGGAGAATTCTAATGAGCTGTTTTCTCAACTGGATTCAAAGTCATCAACAGCTGAATTAAAATGTGTTATCCCAAACCAGGTGTATAGGCTTGGAACCCTCAGCATATAAAAAATTATCCGATGGGTAGTTAGTAGTTCAAGGCATCTGTGTTCCCTTCTGAGCCAAAAGTCCTGCTGTCACCTGCATAGGTGGATGGTGCTGGCTTACTGGCTATGAGTCTGTGATACAAGGGAAAAGATGAAATAAAGAGGTATATTGATTAAGAATATCTTCTATTTGTCCAGTTCTGCCAGATTTGCTATAAATCCCTGGCAGATGATGAAGCTTGCCTTGCCAGCACATAACTTAAGAGCATCCAGCAATATAAACAGGATTTATCTGATCACAGAGCTAAACTGTGTCCTACTGTCTCTCAGGATTCAATAGCACTTGACTGGTGCCAAGTGGCACAGTTTGTACCTAGTGTTTGATGGCTAAGTGGAAGGAACAGAAAAACAGAATGTACCAGATAATTTTCTTATAATGAGTCACTGTCACACATAGGCTGGTTGTTCTTTAGTCAAAATGAGGTGCTGGTATCAGTGGGGTCACTCAAAAAATAAGTTGCCTTGTGAAAGGTATCAGCATCTGGCTGTGTTCTAACTAATATAACCCATGAAGAAATGTCTGTCATGAAACGAATGAATATGCTTAGAAAACTGAAGCCAAATTCTGGGCAGACCTATGAAACTCTATCAGCTTCAGCAGAGCTCCATAGGAATAAGTGAGTGAAAATTAACTCTGGGTCTTTGCTGCAAACAGTTCAGATACTTGGATGGAATTACAGATAAGTTTAAATAGTATGCAATTTTGCTACACAAAGCAGATAAGAGTTCGGCCTTTTGTTATGAAATAGCTGCACATGAACATCCATCTGTTACTACCAAACTCTAAACACAATTGTGCTTTGTTGATCTTTTAATTCATGTGTACTGTTGTGATGTGCAACAGCAACCTCCTCCAATTGTTACTATAATTAATGAGAAGACTGCCATGGTTTTAGGTTTGAATTGGGAAGCTTCTCCGTGAATAATAGTATCAATGGATTGGGAGACAGTAATATTGCCTGATACTGTGCATGAGGAACATGGCCAGCTGGAGAATCTTTGAAGCAGTCTGAGTAGGAGAGTGAAGTAGTATAATCAGTCCGGAAAATTAAGACTGTGAGTCAAAGATGCTATCACACTTAATAATTTCTGTTGTATTTTTATTATGTGTCATTGAAATCTGGAGGAAAGTAAAGTGAAGTCTTCTCTAAGGGACAAATGCTGCTGTCATTCTCAATAGAAAACCGCTACAGACTTTTTAGGCATCTCCAGTTAAAAGTGTTGACAGGATAGGGATTTGCTCTGTCTCTGGTCTGTGTGTCTGGTCTCTGGTCTGTGATAGGCAACAGAAGAGTTAACACCACAAACCTCTTACAGAGGAAATAATGCTGATTCAGCCACATTGCTTCTGAATTATGAATAAATAACTTTGTGATGTTGAAATCACACAGGATGATTTGCTCTTGCCTCCTACCACAAGCAGTAGCGACCACCCAATTCAGCATTTCACTTGGACTGAATATATGGATATTTGAAAGCAGTCATGAAACAACTTAACATGGAGTGCACTTCTGAACACCTGCTTCTGTGATAATTGCACTTGGGCACTGTGTGTTATGGGATAGTACAAGTGAGTGGGAAGCTGCTTTTGACAATCTATGCTATTAAAAATAGGTAAGTCTGAAGTACTGGTCTGTGAAATTCAGAAAATAACCAAAACTTTTCTGGTCATTTGCTGAAACAGGCTGGAATGAATAGAAGCTTATGAGGATGATCGGGAGTGAGGAGATCACAGCAACAGAAGATGATGTAAGGAGCACAACTTCATAAAAGAACTTCACTGCATTAAAAACAATGATAGATAATACATGGTTAATAAAGGAACAGTCAAAACAAAGATACAAATCACACTATTTACTTACCACATATTTCATGTGTATATTTTCAGTGTCTCTCACTAATAAAATCCAACGACCTTAAGTGTTAGAAAATATAAGAAAAATGAAAAAGGAAAAAGAATGGAATGTGAAATTCAGAAGGAGCACTATATAAGAAAAAGTAATTAATTGAAGAACCGCTAGACCATTTAAAAGTGGTAAAAGCCTTGGATATTTAGGGGTTTTTTTTCTTTGGATTGCAAATGTGAAAGTGAGAGTAGTGCTACAGAAAAAAACCCAACTAAACAAAAAAACAGGTCAGACTGTAAATTCATCAGGAAAAGTTTTATAACCCTTGAAAATCTTATAGCAAAAATATGAAGACATTTTCCTTAAGGTGATTCAGAACTGTGGCCTTGACATTTAGAGAGGCTACTGCTATTGCAGCAATGATGAGCTGTTGTTCAAATTTGCCTTAGACAGTATTAAGAACTACACATCATTCTGTGCTAAAGCATTGAACGAGATTCTCAGATGCAAGAAAGATCTTTTATATATATATCAACAATGTCATAATAGTGTAGTTTTAGCTGCTAGTTAGCCTACCAGCTTGTCCCATGCGGCTGCAGCTATAGCAGATTTGTCTAAGAAAAGTACTACTTTTCTTGACAAACTTTGCATGCTCTAAATAAGATATGCAGTGGTTTCCTCATGTTTGCAAACACTACCTGTAATTAATCATGCAAGAAACACTAATTCCCTGCTACTCTGGGATAGTTATATACATCTCAGCTTTTGTGATGAGTTATGTGCTTGCTGTAAAATTTTTCATATCCTCTCTCTGAATCAGTTTGCACTTTAATGGCCACACAGACTGCTCTTTATGTACATCTTCCTTCTCAAGGAGTCTGTGGGGAGGCTTTGTAGTTCCACATCTGTTTTTACACAGTCTTCTCTTTCACACGCAAGAACATATGCATTAAAAAAAAAAAAAAGACAGTGAAGAAAGGAAAATAAATCACTTTTTTTCTCTTTCTCCCCCCTGATTTAACCCCCTTCTCCCCTGTTAATTATTAAGATTTAGAATTGTTACCATCCAAATGATCAGACTGTCAATAATCTTGTTCTGGTATTTTTATATACAAATGGTTCATGGATTCACTCCTATATCTTGCTCAGATTTTGTAAACAAAACAAATGCTCATTTCTGCAGGAAATAGTGATGCTGTTGAAGATGCATTTTTCTATAACACAAAGAATAGGATTTACCTGAGATGTAGTGAACTTCTGCTCTATGAACCCACCTCATGGTGGCATTAGTTCAGGACAGCAAGCAGTCAGGCAATCCAATGGCATGTTATGCCACAACTGATTTTTCCTTAGCAACTTTATAGATGCACCCAACATTGTCTTTATTGTCTGAAATAACTTCTAGCTGAAATGTCAATGACGTTTTCATTTACTATACAGTGGTTTCTGATTTCTTCCATAGCCTTAAAGTAGATCATTTTTTTAGTCTTAAAAATTACTATTTTCTAAGAAGAACATTCCTATCATGTTTATTTATGGGTGTCAGCATGCAGTGGTAGTTTATGAGACTGACTTCAAATCCATTAAAAACAGTGAAGACTGTAGAGTATTTTTTGGTGCAAAGGCTCCAACTCTATCAGTGGTAATGTATGCAAGAGATATGTGTCTCCATATCTAACTATATTTCTTCAACATTTTCAACAAGCAGCTATGGATGGCTCCCCAGATCAACATACCTCTGGATGTTATTCTTCACTGGATCTTGCAACTCTGTTCATGGGCGCACACACTTCATTAAACAGAATATGGCTAAAAGCCAAGCATTGCCATGCTTAGTTGCCTAGAATTTAACTAGAAAAGACTTAATAACATGATTGGACAGTGTTGAAAAATACCTTTGGTAGCCTTGTTTTTCCCCCATTTCTGCTTTTTTACAATGTGATTTCCATAGCCATGGTCTTTCAATTATATGCTAAGCATTTATTAGTAAGACCATTTTTCCTGCTCCTGGTTCCTTCACAGGGCATTTAATCATGTATTCATGTGTGCTTATCCATATAGTAGCTAGTAATGGTGCTTGATGATGAAAAATTCTTGAATTGGCAAGGGAAAGGTAAAACCCGTGAATATTGACTGAAGAGCAGTGGTTGGAAATGTGCTAATATAACTGAGTTTGCTCTTGGATAATAGAGAAAAAAGTGTTTAGAAGACAAGGAAACCAAGTAGGTTTGTTGTTTTTTTTCCTTGATATGAAAATGTAAATCAGTAGATAAATATAAACAGTATAATATGCCCCCCCTCCCCGATTCTTGACATAATAATTTTGTCAAAACAGAGATGTTGTATTGTAATTGTACTACCGGATTTGAAAGAATGAAAGTGAAGAATTGAAATGCAACTTGAGAGAAACTGTGTGCATCTTTCTCTATAATGTTCTTATGTTAATAGACTTCCACTGACTTAAACAGCTTTCCTGAAAAATTGTGTGCCAAGCAGAAAAGAGAAGAACCAGAATGACTATTCCTCAGAGATATCTTTGCCTGTTCTTTTTAATGGGAATAGTGTTTGAGTAATTTTGTCACTTTCATTGAAGAACAAAAAGTGGTATCAAATTTTTATTAATATTAAATTGTGCAACTCTCAAAATCACAATCCCCATTTTACATGGCCCCTGCAATGAGAACAGTATGAATTGCCTTTTTGCTATCAAGTGCATCTATGTTCTGTGAATCTAGATTTTAACAGCATGTTGAAAAATTGGTGAAGAGATGCAAATATTTTGCTCCATACTTATCTTTCTAACTGGAAGGTTTGAGGCCAGCTATTTTTTTTAAGTGATATTGATACAGCTTACCTTTTCTAGTGAAACATTACTAGGATTTCTGTGAATAAACTGCTATTATTCTGAGCCAACAACCAGATTTGAAGTCAAATGAATATTTAAGTGGCTAGTTTGAAAATAAAAGGGCCATTTGGGTCTCTCAAGAAGTACTTGAAGGGGGAAGGCTTGTGAATGGAGCTTGTGCTACTTGCAGGATGTCCAGGTGTGTCAGTAGAGCTATGGTAATGTAACTACGGCTTCCTGGCTAGTGCAGATTTGAACTACCTCCACCTGCAGCCCTCAAACTTCACCTGGGCAGATCCAAGACCTAATACAGCAGGACAGGGCAAAAAGTCTCAGGTACTTACAGTATTGACTCTGTCTTATACTCAGAAAATATGTTCCTCTTTGCTTAGGGAAGTACTTCAATCACGAGTTCTGAATTATTTACAAAATAATATTTATCTATTCCCAACCTTGGTATACAATTTCCTCAAAACCTGAAAAAACATTGGAAAAGCACAACTTTTGTGACCGGACTGGAAAATAGCTGCGAGAAACAGGATTTTTCCAGGGGAGGTCACAACAGCTAACCAAACTTCAGTAGCCAGTAGGTTTCTGTTGCAGTCTGTATGATGACTAACTGTTCCAGGTAGCATTCAGGAGTCAACTCTATGTAGAACAGTTCATAAGAGGTAACCTGTAAAGAAGGTTGTACTTTGACCTCTTAGGTTAAATTGAACTTTGAAATGTAATTCAGGATATGGCCACCTGATATCAGTAAGACCATAAAGTCTGGTATCAATATACTGAGTCATAGTCTAAAATGCATTCTTTATCTTGGTGTGCCAGGTAATCAAAAGAGACAGAATCCAGAAAGAATGGCCTGCAGTTGTGATTCAGAAATGCCAAACGAGTTTTGACACTGAAAATGCCAACGCCCTAGGTATGATGCAATATCGCTATTCAAAATAAATTCCAAATACAAATCTGGCTTTGAACTAGTAAAAGTTGAGCATCATTGAATAGTTCTGTAACCATCTTATTTAGTTTTGCTTTATTTTGGAAAAAAAAGGACATTTTTTTGACAATGTGCAAAACTGGAACTCAGCTTCTTGCTCTAAATCTTCACTAGAGATACGACTCCCTGAAGGGAGTTTAGAAATTAATCTGTAATTGGGACAATTTTATTTCCATCGTTCTCACTGCAGTATTCTTGAAAACAATCTGGATCAATTCTTTAAAACAACATTAGCATAGACAATGCTAATTAATTATTATAGCAACTAATTAAGACATCTGTTCAAAAGAATTTTAACAAATGAGCCTAAGAAGTTCACTACCATTCCCAGCAAATCTGTTAATCTGTGAATGTCAGAGGTGGAGGTGGTCCAAGCAACTCTGGCAGATAGCCAGTTGCTTCACCAGGCTGAAAATATTGAGAGACCAAAGCTTGGTTGAAGTGAAGGACTTGTCAAAACAGAAGCTGCACTCAAATTTTTACAAATATGCAAGTGGAAGGCAGTGGAGAATCAATCCTTCCATCTGCACATGTATAAATATTGTCTCATCTGGTGCTCCCAGGAATTTGGGAGAATCGTTTAAACTGGCTAAACAAATACACTGTATTTCACTATTTATTAGACAAGGTTTTATGTTTTTCACTGAAATCAATATCAATTTTACACTGGTTTCCAGTGTAAAACCCAGGAAGAGTTTCACACTGTAAACTTCTTGCAATGATTGTTCCACAATGCCATGACACAACATTTGTCACAACCATCCCTTTAAAATGGCATTGCTGTTTCAGTTCCAGAGGTTTGCGATTTTCCAAGCAACCTGTGTGACAATGCAAAGAGGAACATGCATTCCTGCAAGGCACTTACATCTGTCATTTTATACTTAAGACTTATAAATGAGGGAAGGTATCACTGAAACCAGCTGCGCCATGAAAAAACTTGAGATAGATATTATTGCCTGTGGTGCTCAAACCACTTCAAACACTGAAATTACTGTTTTTAGAGGTAAAAAATGCAGGCTGCATTTGGTCAAGTAGCACTTTAATTCATCTTATCACTTGTTCAGTCTTTTTTACAGTACTACCCTTATTATTAGACATTAATTAATTTGGTTTTTAGCTCTATTGTGTTTATAAGAAATAATATACATATATATTGTATATATATATATAACAACCTGAATATTTTTCACACAATTTATAGAAGATAAGAGGAATAATAAAATATTTCCAGGATGCTAATAATGATTTATTTTCTTATTGTCCTTTTTTTCTCCCAGAAAATAAGTGAACTGTTCTACTTAAAACAGACTTTGAGAAATACAAACCAAAAACACCAGAGTAAAAACCATTTACAAAACTTGAAATGGTTGATGACAGATCACAGGCCTCAGTTTAATTGCATCTGTATCCATGATCTGTTACATTAGTGAAAATATGGAAAAATTAACTCTGAGGTCAAATGTTGTTCAGTTTCACAGGAAAAAAACCCCTCTGGTATTGTACATCTGGTACCCTCTGGTGTTATACATCTGCTCAGACCATAGAAGTTTTCAAGACAGTGGTGCATGAGCTATGGTGGTAATATGAAGTAAGAAAGGAATCCTTTCTCCCCTTTTCTATAAAACATGTTTTTACAGTTAAGAGGTTATAAATAAATAAAGTAGAAAAGAAATGGCAGCAAACATTTCTGCAGATGGCACATTGGTTGAGAAGAACTGTGAAGTAGACAGTATTTTAATCCAGAGAGTGAGACTTTACAGGTTGTTTGCATTTTTTTTCCCCACTCAGCTCTTAGGTGCTCAGCACCAGCAGCCTTTCAGTTGTGTCCAGGTGAAAAGAAAAATTCCTTTAACCTTGTTCTTCACATTTGATGAATGAGCAAAAGAACAACTGCACAATGGATTTTCTCTTACTTTTTAATTCTTGTTTGACAGAAACATCTGGTTGGAAGTCCTAATACTTCCTGGAGCACAGAAACTCCCTGCACAAAACGGGGGCTCAGCCTGTCCTCACTTCTGAAAAGGATGTACACGGAGTAGGACTGGAAATGGAACACTTGAGATTTGTCCAGGGATCCTGCTGCTAAATACAGCTTAGAAATCAGTATGATGGCATAAATTTCAATTAGCATGCAGTCAATATGTTTTGGGGTTTTTTTTGCCAAGCTTCAGTCTTACATTGTTTGTATAAATTTCTGTCCCCTTTATTTGCATGGTACATTAGAGTGTCCAGGAAAATGAAACTATTTCAAATCATTAAGACAGTATGGGGAAACATTATTAAAGCAATTATGGCTACAATATTTAAATGGTTATATAGGGATTAATGATGCAATAGCTTGCAATATTCTGTTTTATTATTAGCAAAACTTAGCTGTACATTGCAAAGAAAAATTTTGGGGTTTTTTAAATTAAAGAATAATATTTTTAATAAATTACATTTATATTTAGTTATTTAAAGACAAAAATCCCAGTGAAAATATTTTATTAAACTGCTGTCAGTAGCAGTTTCCATACATGAATACTGTTTGTTTTCACACTTGCTCAGAGTATACTGAAGCGATGTTATTCATTCTTACCTTTGACACAATCTTTTTCTGGTTAAATATCTCTGAGGTTTTACCTTCAATGATTCACATATGTTCAACTCAGTAACTAAACTCTGCTCAGTGCTTTGCTAATCACTGTCATATGATCTGTTTACTTTATCAGTTTCAATTTGCTAAAAATCTAATTGGAGATTTTGTGATAGTATTTTGCTACTGAGATGGCAATTTAAATTAAGAAGCTTTTTTTTCTAAGGCTTTGCAGTTCTTGTTCCTGACATGAAGTATTGTATTAGAACAGTTTTTACTTCTGAAAAGAAGTTTGAATCCTGTTATACCTGTTGAGCAATGAGCAGATAATTTGGTCCTTTAAGGCATGTTTTGACAAAGCACCTCTTGTGGAAGCAACATGCCTTGCAAAACGGCACATAGCAAAGCCAGAGGAACTTGGCTCCCCATATATCTTCCATATCTGTAGAATATTATTTAGACAGAAACAAATCAAGAAATATTACTTATAGTGAGGATATGTGGACAGGTTGTTTCAAAATTTAAAAAGAAACAGCGAAAAGAAAGTGAAATGGAATCAAGTCAGAGAAAAGAGAAAAAACTTCTTAAGTGCAATGCTAATGAAGACAAACTACAGGACAATAGTTTCCTTTTAATTTACATTCTGTTTCTTTTTTGCTATTAGTGCTTATTTCACACAAGAAGCAGAAAATCAGCCATAGGGAGCCACACTCTGTACAGGAGGAAAAAGAGGTTTTCACTTGTAATGATTCCGTTCAACGCATTCAAAATGTTTTTACTCAGTAATTCAGGCAATAATAAAAGCAGAAATAATGTTTTAGTAACAGAACATCATAACTTGGTGATTTTGCTTGAAACTTCCACATTGTGATTGGTTCAATTACATTGCTCCTGCTTTGCATATTGGGATATAAATGAAAAAAGTTTTGCTATGTATGATTTTTTTTTTTTGCTATATGTTTCATGTGTACCATTAAACCATGAACTATACAAACATTATTTAGAGTAATTATAGAGGCACAACGCTTCCACTGCTATGGTTGTAGCACCACAAAGTCAAAAATATTTCAAGGTTTCACTTCTAGCGAAGGATGTCTCAATAACTTGAACAAGAGGAAGTAAAAGTGGTGAAATATATCTAATTGGGTAGTGTTTGGATTACTCGGGTAGCCTAAAGAGAAATAGGCCTAAAATAGTTTTTGACATAGGCAAGCTCTTTTATTCTGCTTCAGAAGTGATAAAAATATTAATACAAACAAAATAATCTCTATTATGATCCAAAATATTATTATGCTCGTGGAAGTACATGGAGTTACGAAGCTCCAGAATTGTGAGAAAAAAGAAATTTGCAGGAAGGCTAGAGCCCTCATGATGCATCCAGAGGGAATAGGTTTTGCTGGTTCTTGGCCATGGTACGCCCGTTGTGGTGATAACACAACAGAAGCTTGAAGGGTCTTGAGCCGGTGACTTTGTTACCACTGTTTCCATTTCAGTTGCCAATTGTATTAGGTGCAAGTAGTTTATACTTGAGTGGTGTTTTTTTCCAGTTTTGCATTGGAGAGTTGTATTTGCAGAATCAACATAGCACATATCCACTTCCACAAGTCACATAAATTCTATTAAAATAAAAAAAGAATATGTCATTTTTCAAATGAAGATTATAGGTAAGACAGTTTCATTCTTCCCGGAACAACCACTGTGACAATATACAACCATTTATAAAAAGGAAATTCCTTGAAAAGATTATAATTATGCTGAAAATACTTATGTGCATTGTGGATGACCCATACAAGCTTCTACTGCTGCAGGAAATCAGGCAGACAATTTTCTCAGAACAGCACAGGGGAAACTAATCTAGTAATAAGAAAATAATACTTAATTAATACTAGCAAAGAAAGTGACATGCAAATCATTTTGTAAACAATGGAAGATCAAAGTAATGAATATTAAAAGAAAGTTCAGATAAATGCAATACTTGTTTCTATTACTCTTACGGCCTACTTCCCAAGCAAGAATACTATATTAGAAACCTAAGATCTCTGCGAATTCCCAGGTAAAATAAGAGTGACATTTAGAATAACATGCTGTGTGTAGGTGCTGAGTGCTAAACAACTGGGTGGGTGTCTGAGTCATTAATTCTGTCCCTGAGTCAAGCTGACGCCTCTCCTGAAGACAAGTGCCTGAGTCTTGAAGAAACAAAGTTTTATGAAGAGCTTTATGGTCAGAGCATTTGGATAGAAATACAGAAATCTTGGTTAAATATTTCCTTATTGACTCAAAGAATTTAAACCATCACTTATTAAAAAATTTCTGGACATTATTATGGGTCTGAGACAGAACATGTTGCTGCCACCTAGTAGTTTGGACCTAGACTTTAAAAGTGAATGATCTGGAGGCAATAGTGACTGACTCCTTGAAGAACTGGAAAATTTCTGAAACCTGCTAAGGGAGGAAGGCCTCTTCAGAAACGGTCCTAGGCACTAAATTGCTCCAGCTTAGGTGTTTTTCCATCATTTCCTATTCCTTTTTTAGTCATATTCATATAAAGAATAACAAAACCCCACACCTTTGAAACTGGTTAAGTAAGCAATTCTCTTAGAATGATGCAGCTCCTCCTGATGAAGAAAGGCCATGTTTTAAAAGATGCAGTTACTTGCTGAGATGAACTTGAAAGCTAAATGTGTAGTAGATGTGCTCTGACGATGTCTCTCCAGACAAATTTCTTGGAGAACATATGTAGGAAATGACATAATTTTGGATGCTAATCTAGCTGTATAAGCAAGGTGTGAGCCAGGCATTGTGAACTACTCAGCTATGTCAATTGTAGGCATCTCTGGAATTCAGTTTTAAAATGTGAGTCAGCTTGGTATTTTGTATGCCAGCACAGTGAGGATTTTTTAATGTGTGCTGTTTAGACTTGATTTCCAAACTAAATTGCATTCTAGTTGCCTCACTCTTGTCATGCTTTTCCCCTTGTAAGGTTGTTTTCAGACAGATTGCTGCACAAAAGGATGGAGGGTAGGTTTATGTTGTAGAATAAGAGTAAACACAGAAGTGGATTCAGTTGTGTATAAAGACACATTACATGGAAAATTTTCTTTTTGGAAGTGGAGGTCTCTAGATAGCATGAAGTTGTTTTTTTTCTCTAATTCAGATTAAAAGTTTATTTTGCTTTTGTATACACAGCAGGAAAATACTCTAGGCAGAACAAAAAGGGCATTGTTCTTAGGTTATTTTTAATTGTTTTGTTAGAGCACGTCTGAAGACAATTTTCTTTCTTGCAATTACAAATCTGGCATGTTTCAGAGATATGGAATGTACAATAATTATAATGATCAAGTAGTGGAGTGTTTGAATGTGCCTAAAATAAATGGATAATTGGTATAAAACGTGAAAATATTTGATTAGACGCCCTGAGACACTGCTCTTTGCATCTTAAAGATAAAATTACAGTGTGGAGACTTCATGCAAATAACACCTGGGATGATATTCTTTGCTCATATCTATTACCTTGGGTTACATTTACATAATTCACTGACTTTCTTCAACAAAAACAGCTTTCCAAGCTTTTAGCAAAATAAATGGACACAAGAACCTAAATTTGTACTGCACATGTCAAACTGTTAATTTATTTATGCAGACGATCTATATTGTGCTCTTAGACCTGTAAAAACACCTTCGTGTTTGTAAGGGCCTTTTCAAATGAACCATCTGAACCTAGCAGACCTTTATTTTCTCCATTAGTCTTCATATGCTCCTTTAACTTAACTTTAACCTACTTTGCAATATCTGTGTTTTGAGATGATTCATTTTCTCACATCTAACTATTAAGAGTTAATGGACTATTCTGAATAATGTTGTTGTCCTGGTCCTGAGGCTGTAATCTGCCCTTAGGAGAAATACAGAAGAAGGAGAAGACAGACTAAAAGAATTTCCTAAAGCCAGGCAGAAGGGTACTTCAGTAGTTAAAGACTTCAGGTATATAATTTTCTGATTCTAAATCTTTCCAAGAAGATATGTCTAGAATTGCTTATTTCAGTACTTTCCAAACATTTTAAGTTACATCAGGATGGTTGGATAATTCCTGCAAAATAACTCTGAAAAGCTCTGTTTTCTTTATGTTAATGTCATTTTAACTCTTCCCTCCAAAAAGGAAGACTCCTGAGGGAGAATTTCACTGAGGAACATGGTAATAATTGCATTGAATATGTCTTGTGTTTTCTGAAGTTGTGCTGAGGTTTTATGAGAAATTATGAAACACAATTTTTTCTTAAATTACTTTTATTTCTAATCCTAGAACTGTAAAATGAAATCACATTTTCCCCAAATGATAACAAACCAAGAAATATTAACTCTTTGTTCCTGTTTGCCTGGTGGATTTTTTGTATGGGGCCAATGGCCATTTCTCTATCTTCTCATTATTTCCTGACTATACTAACTGTACATAGTCCACTGTCTCTGCTTGCTTTTCTTCTCCAGGGCGTTCTGATGTTTGTAAGTGAAAAGGAGGAAGGTTTGTGCACACAGCATGACTATTCAGGAGGCTGTAGCACAGACTCATTTTGAACTTGCCACTAGCAGCATAATTCTATCAGGTTAAATGAAGTAATCTGTGACCTCTCAAAGTGTACATGACATCAGATTCAGCCTGCTCTGAAAGCTGATTCCTGCAATGCCTTGATATTGAATCCTGGGATGGTATAGTGACAAGTTACTACTCTTGTCATGAAGAGTACTATCTCCATGAAATGATAGAAAAAAAACTGTGAATAAAAAACCCCAATAAATGTCACTCTATTTGTTATCAGATCATACCATATCTAAAGCAAACACTGAAAATGTTACATAGATTACCTGTTATTTTTCTGCCTTGAGACCTACTTCAGCCCATGGAAAGTGAGAAGCATTTAGTCAACATGAAGAGGCAAACACAAGAGGTTCAATATCCTGTTAGAAGGAGACAATGGAGTAAAGGAACTGATATATAAAAGTTAAGTGATCAGATTACATTCAGTGGGGGTAAGTTTTTAAGGATAGGATCAGCTAAGTGCCAGAAATAAAAAGAGTACAATGGTAATAGCCAGACAGTGGGAGGTTCAGGGCTGGAGAGATAACAGACAGCAGCAGAGACAGAAAGGTGATCAAACTGAATGGATGAAATAGGATTAAGGGAGATATAAATAAATTAAACAACTGAAACCTTACTTTGCTTCTCCCATGTAATTATATACAGTTATTTTGCTTAGCATGAACCTCAGAAAATTGCAATGATTTTCAACCAGCCATGCTTGTTTGTAAAAAAAACCAGACAAAAATGTGCCAAGTAAACATACACATGCACAAAGAGAGTATAATTTTGCTGTTCTCTTGATCTTCCTTGAAATATCTTCCTCTCTACTAAAAACCTTCCTATGTAAACTAGAGGAAGAAGCCATTCTGGAAAAGACATCACATTGTGCTGCCCAAATAAATGTTATAGATAGAAATTTCCCAGGAGAAAACTGACTTAATCGAGGGGCACTTTTGCTGGCTTATTGTAGGGCTTTTTTTTTGTTGTCATTTTTTTTTGGTTGGTTTTCTTTTGGTTTTTTCTTTGGTTTTGTTTTTCCTTTGGGATTTTTTGGTGCTTTTTTTTTGGTTGCTGTTTTTCTGTTGTTTGTTTGTTTGTTTGTTAAACTACCTACAGGCAAACTTTCCACCAAATGGGTAAGATTTATATATATCTATATATATTCTGTGTTTATGATCTAGTAGTTGTAGTAGAATCTAATAGTAGATTGTCGTAGTGAGATCAATCTCAACTAAGCTATCCATCAAGTCGGTAACGATTACATATAGTCTATACTTGTGATTTAGCAGTTAATCTCAAATAATTGTATGCGGTTGAATAAGCATGTAGTCAAAGTCACTGTCACTGGAGAGAGACTAGTGCCTCCAAAGTGCAGTTCATCTACTTATTCCCACAAGGAAGGAATCTAGCTAATTATTTTTTAAATTCCTGAAGTTAGGTGAGAGGAACATTGCCCAAAGTGCCCCAGAAAGACTAAACAAAGTAACTTGGATGTCTACTGTTATCAGTGGACTTATTTATCAACACAGAGTTTTGAGGTTTAATTTCAGGATACAGATCCACATTTGTATTTGTGGCCTCTGTCCTTTATGAATTACAAATTTTCTGTGAAAAGTGCTGGAGAAGTTAAATGTTACCCCAGCATTTAGGATAATAGTAGGTTAGGAGAAACAGAGAAAATTGGTGATAATCTCTGCTTGTGATGTCTGTCTTTTATTAATAACATGTATGGATCACTGCAGCTGTGAGGGAAAATGTGTACCTGACATTCAGCCCCAGAGTCATCTACAGCATGGGAAATGTGGCCTCAGGAGTTACCTACTGTTCACGAGACACACTTAATCTGATTTGTGATATCAAACATCTTTCTAGAGGTTTGTCTCCAATAAAACTACTTTCTTATCATATTTTTATGTGTCAGGCACCATGACAGGCATGGAGTGAGATGCACTGGTCAGCCAAGAGAAAGGCATAGTGGCATTTCGGTAAGTTATCACATATTTTCCAAAGCCAGCCTTAAGAGGCCTTTGCAATTACCTCTTATCTCATCCTTCTTTTATAACTTTTATTTTTTCCATGCCCATTTTTGGTACTCACTTAACTAGGAAATATCATGAATAAATATGATATCTAAGGAGCTATGTTATGATAGTCTTAAAAAAAAAAGAAGTAAACATTACATAAATTATAGATTATGTGATATTTCTTCAAATTTTAAAAGTTTTTTGATCTAAAGCTTGAACAATTTATTAGTACATCACTAGGCTTTTAAGAAGGCCTTAATAACTTTCTAGTGTTTTGATAACAACTTTAATTTTCCCCTGAAATTTGGAGAGAGTAGCAAAGTTTCTATCAGATCAGTTATGGTCATTGCTTTGGAATTTAAATCAAGCTTGCCATTAGATATATTGTATTATATTTGCTTATTACAGGATAAAATAGTTAAACTATTCAAAGAAAAACTTGGATTGCTGTTCCAATCAGTACTACGTCATCCTAATAAAGCAACTTCAGAGTTTTATCTATTTGACTGAAAGGTGAAAAAGTCTACAAGGCCACAGATTTTAAGTCTGAATAAGGGAGACCAATACTACATAGGAACATTGATTTGTTATGAGGAATAGGTAATAACAGATTGCATTCTGAACGCATATTTTGTGAATTAAGAGGGCAAAGTATAGCAGATATTGATCTCTGCACAGAGGTAGACAGCAGTTGCAAATACAAATTAGTATTTCACAACACCATTCATGCAACTTGTCCCAAGGAGCCTTACTTGCTATCAATATAAAACCAACAAAACTGCTACTGACCAATATAAGCCTTAGAAAACTGATATCTTTTAAGTAGTATTAAAGTCAGAAAGCCAGCTGTTTGGGCACAGCCAAAAGCTGACGCAGGATTTGAGAAAGGGAAAAGCATCTGTCTTTACATCACAGTCTTATCTGGGATTGACAAAGGCCTATGACTCGCTGCCAGGAAACTTACTCCACTGAGACGAGGAATGGGACAGAGGGAATAAATCTCTCAGATTCTCCCATACTTCACATAGTAGGTGGCTACCAGGGGCAACATCTTTTTGTGCTACCTGAACAGCTAGGATCATTAGGATGGGGTTGAAGAGTCCAACCAGGTCCCAAAATCATGCTGCAGCCTCTTGGCATTGCTTGGCAATATCTTGTTTGTACTAGTGAAGAGTTTTAACAGCCCTGCTCCCAAACTGCTGCTGTTTAAGTATTCTGTTACCAGCTTGTATGGGTTTTGGGTAATCTATCAAGACAAGATGGAAAGTGCATATGTACATAAAAGATTGTGTTTGACTGAATGGAGGATTTCCTAAATCAAATGAAATAGTACTATGTCTGTGTGAAAATGTGTGAGATCTCTGGCAATCTGTGTTGGCTGGTCTTTTTGTTATTTTGACTGGTCGTCAAGTGATTGTTAATTTGTCTATCCTTTTTCCCTACTTACACCTGTCTCTTCTCTCTTTGCCTTCTCTGTTCACTTCCCTTTGCTCTCATTTCTTTCTATTTTGGTTATTTTCTCTCAAGTAAACCTCAGTTTTTGCAAACAAATGCATATATTTGTATGCATTCTTTATGAAACAAGGTGAAATTAATAGTGTGGTGGCTGGTCTATTTGTATGTTATACATTCTTCATTCATCTTTATCTTACCAGTCAGATGAAACCTATTTAGAACAAGGACTGTCTGTGATGAGGATTTTACACTTTGGTGAGCACTACTTTTCAGTTAGGGCCTGGAACTATATATTACATTTATTATAGTGCCTAATGGTGTGTACTGTAATTAATATAATTAATAATTCCGAGCTTAGAGAAGTATCAAAATTACATTAAAAATGCAAAGTATGAAAAATATAAGAAAAACATAAGGCTGTAATATTTTAAAATAATAAGCCAATAAAGAAGTATCTCAGGAATATAGTAAAATGGATGCTTTTTCAGGAAGTAAGATATTTTTAGACAATCACAGCAAATTATGTATTTGTCAAAATACATATTTTAGTAAAATTCATGTATACAAAATATTGCATAGACACCAAGCCTTTTCAAAATCCTATTTTATGAGGAAAAGGAACTAAACAGTAGTGAAATGCCACTTACAATAATATCTACCTATTATTAAGGATGCTTTAGAAAAATAAAAATCCAATTGAATGTCATTGTTACCAAATATGTGTCTTGCATATGAGTTTTCCTAAATGCAGTGGAGAGCTATGCTGTTTACAAAGCACTGCAGTGTGTGCACATTGTATGACTTAATGTCCTCATCCATTGAATTCTCATGTGAAGTAGAGACATCACTTTTTCTGTATACCTTTCAAGTATAAAATGAAAGACTTTGCAACATGTTCAAGACTTTTGAGGCGACTGAGTTTGGACAATGATATGCATCTCAGTTTCCTAACTTACTGATGAGTGCCCTGTCAGTTTATGTGCTCTACAAATAACTCATCATTTACTCTGCAAGTCTAAGTATCATCTTACTTATCCAAAGCTAACATTTGTTGATGAAGGACGCACATTTGTCTTTTGTAAAATGCAGAAGCTTTCTGTGAGTAGTTCACTCATGAGGGACATGAGATGCCTGTGCAGGCACTTGAGAACTTTTCTTTTTGCTGAAGAAAGAACATTATGGCATATGGGGTGATAAGATTACACCAAATTGTAACCTTCCACTTGTTTTGTGAATATGGTTGCTATTTTTATCTCTTTAATTCATTTAGCTGGGAAAACCCAGTGTGGAAGTAGATCTCTGTGCAGTGAAACACAGCAACTTCTTGAGACTGACAGTATGATCTGGTAGGAGGCAGGACAGTCCTCAACAGCTAAGAGGTTAAAGCCTTCCTTACTGAAGAGCTGTTCTTCTGCAGGAGAATATCCTGTATTTCCTACCCATGAGATCACTGTTTCGAATGCCCACTTTGAAGAGGAACTAGCTCGGAGACGTAGAACGTGGAAAAGAAGTAGTCTAAACATTTGGCTAGAAAAAAAAATGACCTGCTAACTCCAGGTGACAAAGAAATCTTCACTGTATTTTGAGACTGGTTATAATTAAATGATGGATTATTTTATTATTTAATATTTATATAATATATGCAAATGTTTGGTCAAAACTCTTGGAAATCTTCATAGGAACAAGTAAGATTTATAAGGTGCATGTCAAGGATTTCCAAAAAGAACACTGCTTTCTTTGAAAATACCTCAACCTCATTTTAGCAGAGTTGATGCTGATGGGAGGAGTGGTGTTGTCTGATAGCCAGCTAAGGTAGCTGTTAGAAGGGATATGGTGAAGAAAAAGGGGAAAGAGAGGGAAGGTAAAACATGAAGCAGACTAAAAAGAATAATTTCCACACACAGAAAATATGTTTTACAAATAAAAAATAAAAGAAAGAACGGGATTAAGAGCAGAAGTGAAACAGATTAAATAGAAGTAGAGAAAGCCTTTTGAGGCTGGAACACTACTTTGCAGTACACTAGGATTGCAAAATAACCTCTTTCAAACTGTCATTAGTTTTGATAGAATATTAGGGTATTTGTGAGTCAAGCTTCCAAAATTGACTGGTAACATATGTCTTTTATGACTTTGCAAAACTCAATAGCAGCATGTTGCGTGCTATGGAGGTTCATACACGTTTCTAGGATTGTGACCACTTCTCACGTATTAGAGGTTCTGATTCAGCTATGCTAGGTATAAATCTTAAGGAAAAGGACTAGCAGAAAGAATGTGGTGTAAGAAAAATTTCTAGTGTCATAAAAATTGAACTACTCTGTGGCATTGTATCACAGAGGGATAAATTTTATTCCATCTTGCTTGTTCTTAATCTTAGCTAATTCTACTCCTTATGAATCTTGAGTTCTTTAATCACTGATGGCATTCAAAAGTAATAGAAGTGGAAATCCTTTTCCTTGAAGGGAAATTTCACACCTATAATGTCCCTGTGAATCAAATTAAAAATAAATACAAACACTACATTTTTTTCTGATTGGCTGAGATTTTGAATACAGGATATCAAAGCCTCCAAGACTTTGAGGTAAAAGAGCTATTGAGAAAATGAGCAATTTGGATGTGGTGTTTGTCCAGTTTTCCAAGTAGATGTGCAGCAGGCACAAGAACTAAGATATATGTGACCAGGATTGGAGTCAGAACTCGAAACAGTGCAAAGAGGAAGGTCAAAGCATAGGTAGAAAAGAGGGGTCTGGAGAGAAGATAAACCCACTGGTGATTTGCAGTAGGTCACATTGCACAGCTGACGGCTGTGCAGCCTTAAGGATGTTATGTTCCCCATAGCTTCCACAGTAGGAGCTTGGATAGCTGTTCCTAGGAGCTACACCTGTGAATTGCTTCTCTTGAGCTGTGATAAACCGTCACACAGAGATGTGTGCAAAATGTCACCACCAGTTTATTTTATTATAAATTTGTAATAGGTTACTGGAGGTAGGTGGTAAAAGACAAACAAATGGAAAATCAGTGTCAGAATTTCTTTGTATGTTCTTGGCTTCTAAATCTGTACAGCTGCTTAGTATAATGAGAACTGCACCTAACGCTTATTTAGACCTTGTATCTTTCTGCAGAAAACTATTCTATATTAAAGTTACTTGTCAATTATTGACCTGGGAGTTATGTTTTAGGCCTTGATATTTTCCAGTTGTAGTTGATGATTCAGCTTAAGTTTTATGAATAGGAACCTAAAGAGTGAAGCAGATATCACAAATCTTGAATTCCAGGACTATTATATAATTTTTAACAAAAAAGAAATCCGTCCTGGTAAACCTGCAATATGATTTTAGTTTTAGACAACAAAAAAAAAAAGCAATCAAGATATGTGCATAAATTAAGTTGTATGTAACTTTAAATTAAATTAAAAGAAGAAAGTATTCATAAAGTAACCTGCTACCTGGTATGTAATGTATGCAATTCCTTCGTTACTGCTACAGATATACATTTTTTTGCCAGAAGGCAGAAGTATTTTTTTTGAGAAAACATGTTTAGGCACTGAGTCTTTACTTTAAGGGACCTTTTGAGATCGTAAGAAGCAGTTTTACTTTAGCTGTGATATTATCTTAGGTGTGAAATGCAGTAATAGTGCAATTTTAATTGGCCTTTGAGAATGGTAGTTTTCAAATGGTAATCTACAAAAAGACTTAAAATCCTAAAAAAGTGAGGGCTGCTGTTTTAATTATAATACATCTTTCTTGAGGAATTGATACAAGCTAAGTGTTTGTCTAGTTTGTGTGGTTAAGCAATCAGAAAATGGCTCCTCTTACAGTCTGCATTTTGTGTGGGAAACATGCATATTATAGGAGCCACTGAAAGTGGCTGCTTAGAAAGAAGCAAGAAGAAAAAAAATATCTTTTTTCATTGCTAATATCTATAACCCCTTTCTATGATGTAAAGAACTTCAACAACGAGAGCCAACAAATAGAAATATTTCTTTGTAATTGCTTCTACTTCAATATGATGTGTGTGGAACCGAGTTGTGCATGCTGTAAAGAGGGGCAAGGATTTTTATAGGCCCAGACAAGATAAACTACAAGCAATGTGATATCTTTTCTCTCAATGGAACTGCAGAAGTCTCAGAGAGGTTTCATAAATATGTGAAAAAAAATGCAGTTTGGAAAAATAAGTCATTCTTTAGATGTACAAAATTACTGAGTTGCAATAATTTAATTATTCAAAACTGAAAAAGTTGTTTTGTCAGAATGAATGAGTGTTGAATGAAATATTGTATATTATTCAGAGCTGAAAAACACTCACCGCCTCCTATTGTAGCTGACAGAAATGAAAATAGAGAAAAGGATTCTCAGTGAATTTCCAACACAGTGCAGATTTCACCACACTGATAGATTTAGTGCCTGTAAACTGATGATAGAACAGTCTTTTTAGTGCAAGAAATAGAACTATTCCATCTGTAAATAAATGGGAGATTTTAGAAATTAAATGTCAATTTTATTTAATACAAATAGCTATTAGAAGATTTCATCAGTGTGTGTACAAAGCACAATCATCCCTCAATTAAAATCTCTTGAGAGATGTTATTAGGAATAATTGAGTTCAAAAGGGCTTCTCTTAAATACAAAGTAATTGTTCATAATACATACAAAAATCCCTCTACAAACACAAATGTAGTGGATATCAAACAAGACAGGAGTTTTTTCAAAAGCATTTTCATCTGTAGTATCTAGCATAGATAACATCACAAGGAAAAGCTTTTTTTAAGAAACTCTGTCCTTTTTTGTGCTTAGTTTTTGAATATTGTTGGTATTATTTTTAGAATTTAAAATGCTAAAACTGAACCCAAGCCTATACTACTTTCTAAGTTATAAAAATGATCTTACTTGTTTTAGTAGCATGTTATTCATTTTCTGTGGAAGTTAGCAATGTTAAAGTTATTGATTTAAATAGCAGCATTTAAAGGCAGTGCAATTTGCAAATACTTCTAGTAACTAAGTTAGGACTTGGAAAGAATGTTGTGAGCTGTAATGAAATTTCCAGTTTCTCTCACTTCTCATAATGTTGTCAGATTCCGCATTCTTGATGCAGGCTGAAAATCATTATACAGATTTTATAATACAATCACTATCTCTCCAGGAAGTATAGTACCATCATTTTAACAGCAGAGTTTTTATACTGTACTAGAGTCACTTTTTTTCAGCTAGGATTTACAAACATTCCCACCTACCAATTAGGCCAAGGTATAACCCTAACACAAACTTTCCAAATAAAAGCAGAATAAAAAACAGGCTGAGCTACAGCTATATGTACCTGTGTTATGCAATGAGAGAAAGTTAAAACTTGCATCCTGGAAGGTGTTGGGACACCTCATTTTCTACTTTGTTTTGTTTAATGGTAGACAATGGCACACCAAGCTGAAACCTTGGAAAAAAAGTCAGTTTTAGGCTCGTGCTTACTCCTATTTGATGCAAGGCAGAAAAGCAACTGAGGACCAAATCTCATTCAAGTGTGCTCATCGTTGAAATTCTTTTACAGACCACTAATTTCATGAATAGTAAGCCCTTGCAGAAGCAGATAGACCCATTCACACTCAAAAAATGTGTAGTTCATATTATCTGGCAAACAACACAAAACCTGAAATGAGCACCTTTTCCTCTTTCTACCTATCTGTTTTTGATTGCTACTTGCCCAGGCCGGGTATTTTAAAACTAATGCACCAGACCTGCCGACTCTCACATTACAACGTTATTCAGCTTTTGTGATTTAGAAGAAATATTTGTAGGCATGACTGTAGAAGCAAACAGGATCTCAACACGTGGGTTAGCCCCCAGGAAGAAATCAAATACTGGAAGCTACACTTGAGTTCCCCTCTCCTGATGTGAGTGACCTTGGCCTTATAGGTTGTTGGGACTTTTGTGTTCATAAACTTTATTCCATATCTTTGAGATCATATATTTTTTCCTCCATATCTTTGGGTCATATCTTTTGCTTCGTTGTGTGCAACACAAGTCTGAACATTGCTGGGAGAATGTAACTCACCTTTGAGGGCACAGAGGAGGGAGTTTTGGGAATACAGTAAAGGACAGTGAACACAGGAGTATTTTACTTAATATACTGTTTCTGTAGAAGTCAACGGCAATGAAAATGGAGTCCAATCTCTCAGTCAGGCTAGGTTACTTGCATTCCATTAATTAACTGAGTAGGAACTATGACTTTTTAAATTGAGTTCAGAGCAAAGCAAAAACTATTTTGCTTAAGTTATTGTCAGAGTAAAATACTTCAAATTGATTAAACAATTGAACAAATTTAAGCTTGGAATTTACATTTTGTAAGACACTGGATACGTGAATACTGGAAAACAACAAACTGTTTATGTTTGTGCTTTGGTTTGACTTTATATTTCTTTTGCAGCACTTTTCTCAAATTCTTTGCTGGATCCAATAAATATTAAAAGTCTGCTTTGGGATAATTCTTTTTTTATAAGTAAACTTTACAAAATACTTCTGTAAAATTAATGGTGAATTATATTTTTAACATGCAAATATTTGTATTTAGCAGTGTTTTCCTGTATCACAGAATAGAAACAAAGCTTCTGCAGTTGTGCAGAAAAATATTCCGTAAACATTTTTTAAAATATGTTTTAGGTAAAGTTATTCTGTATAGCAGAAAATTCATTTAGAAAGAACACATAATATTATTTTTCACAAATTAATCAACAGGTTTGAGTGCAACTATTAAACAAATGCTGGTCCTTGTTTCACTAGCTGAATGGCTGGAACTCATTTCTCATAGTCCAACTTAAGTAGACACTTAAAAATTTTTGTACCACCTGTAGTGGTTGCTAAGTCCAAGATAAGCTCAGTCTTTCATATGGGGCACATGGGTCTTAGTGAATCACAACAGAATTTTGGTTTTGAGCTGAACCTTGGTGCAAGTTTAGGGGGAAAGCAAGTTCAAGATCAGAGACAGTACTAAGTCCTACTTGTTACCTTCCTAAGTAGTTATACAAAGAGCCTGTCTCCCTCTGGGTGATTCTGGAATTATTTCATCTTAGAGTCTCAGTATACATACAACAACGTTGTCAGTCATGAAGATCAGTTTTGTTAGTTAGGCAAAGCAAAAGTAGGTGTAATGACTGGTAATTCTGTTACAGGTCACAACATACAGTGACAAGCACAAGTATTTGCACCCTGGTCTAGCATTATCACCGGTTGCTGTCTTGTGCCTGAGTGTAATGGGTGATGCAAAATTCTTTGAAACACTACTTGACAAATGTATTTTGACTGTATTTAACAGCTCCTTTATCCAAACACTAGGTAACATCATAGTGTTTGGAGACTAATACTGTAGCCTGGCAGCAGCAGTGGGTTTGGAAGAGTAGTAGGATTATTGCTTCACGTAGAGCAAGGAAACATAATTTTTTCAATACACCTGATGAGAGGGAAACCACCCCAAAAAGAAAGAATGAAGGAAATGATTACTTTAATTGCTCTGCTTCTACTAGGCAGAGAAGAAATTAAAAGTGACTTACTAATGCTCTCTATGAAGATTGATAGATAATGGTAGGTAATCTATCAGATAATTCCTCGGCAAAGAAATTCCTTAGTATAGCAATTCCTCAGATTAGAGGAACCTGTGAATCACAGAAAATGATTAGCAACACTTCTGCTCAGAAATGTGAGAGAAGCTTTCCAAGAAAGAAGATGAGAAACCTTAGCAGGCTGGAAAGGAAGACTTTGTGGATCCCTGTTCAAGGTTTGCTTGAAACTAAACCTGATGCTGATTGACGATATACATGTAAACCCACTTGAGCAGAAGTTATTCTTCAGTGTGCAGACTGACCCTACCTCACACATTTAGTATGCTTCATCAGCCCTTTCCTGCCCATAACATTCACGTTCATTTTTTATTTCTTTAACCACTAACTAAGACTGAAGGGCTTTATGAAATGGTATCAGATCCCAGAGAAACCATTGAGTCTTTCTTCTTCATCTAAAATATGGAAATAAGCTTTTAAATTTTGTTAATAAAATCAGGCCTTTTGTTTTGTATGCCCACTCTCTTTAGTGAAGGGACAAAGCAAAGGTTATCTTTGGGATTTGGATCACTAATGCCTGTCTTCACTGAAAGACTGCTTTCAAAGCATCATGCAGCTTTCCTCTCCTTACTTTGCAGAATAATGCAATCCATGTTGGCTGTTCCACTGCTGGATAAACTCCCGTTGTTGACCCTTCTGCTCACCAGCCTCCACCCCCAGATCTGTAAACTAACTGTATCTGTACTGAATGGCGGATTCAAGCCCTCACAGCAGGGGTGGAATGTGATTAACAGCTCATGAAAGCAGATCATCAACGTGGTTTTACTGGAGGGGCTGATTTGTTGAATATTTATGGAGCATAACTTGAGCCAATTTTTCGGAAGCCCCAATATACAAACCTCTAGAAGACTGTAAAGGAAAGTGACTGTCTCAAATTGAGAAAGGTCCCTCAAAATAAAATTTTTAGCTTTTTCCTTTAAAAGAAATACAACAGTGCTTCAGCTCCTACATCTGCAAACAACACCAGAAATAGTTCAGGCAGACCACTATATAGAGAGAAATCCTAGGCCACAAAAATTTCATGTGTTTTATATCCTGAGGGTAACAGCATAAACACAGTAATGCTTTGCAATTATGCAACGCCTTTGAGCTGAGGAGCCCGAAATGTTTTACAAAAGTGGGTAAGAACCATGCTTTTGAAAGACTAACAAACAGCGGTGGAGAGTCTTCCATGTGGAGTTATGGGACAAACTGATTATTTTTTCTATGGTTTTCTGGCTAAAATAGAAAAAAATGAATAAAAGATCCAGAAGGTCCATTTATGTCAATATTTTTTATTTTCTTGATGAAGATGAAGGTTACACAAATTCTTTTTTTCCATCTAAAATAAATAATTCTGTTTAATTTTGCAAGTTAAACACTTTTTCTAATAGATCTTTTATTAAAAATGTTCTAATAACAAATAAATAATGTTACATTTTCAGGAATAATGACATGATTGACATTTTAATCTCTTTTTGAGGTCTTGATTTTGATACAAATTCATCAAATATTTCTGCTCTTCTCCTTTCTAATTAATGAAGCTCTGTCCCACTCTGCTCCCATTTATGTCATTAATGCTTCTACATACTGAATTTACACCAGTAACTGGTCCTACTGTATAATGATTGATGTAATAATTCAAACCAAGAGCAGTGTCATGATGCCTGAAATACACTTAATTTCATTGCAAGCCAAACCAAGCAGGGGATGGATGGAGTTCCAAGGCAAGCAGTAACTCCAGTGATTAAGAAACTGAGTAATGCTAATAGTAAAGGCTATCCATATTGTGATTCATCCTTAATGTAAAATGAAGTATCTGAAATAATCCTTGTTAATATTCTTAAAATCTGAGACAAATTAAACAGAATAGGAAAGGAAAAAAGACATGAAAACTTTGACAGAATTGTGTTTAGTTAATATTTTGAAAATCCTAGGGTTTTTTTACAAGAGCTGTGAGTAGACAGGAAACTGGAAAAAAGAAAATGAAAAAAAAAAGGAAAATAAACTCTTTGCCTCTCCAGTTTCCAGGAAAGCTTTGCTGTTGGCCTAGAAAAGCCTCCAGAATGTAAGTGTGACCTTTCTTCTATTGTGCTCTGGGAGTGTGGCATGGTCCTGGAATGACAGGGTCCTGGAAATAAGAATGGCATCTGACATTTGTGAACTGAAGTTCTTAATCTTAGTGAAGTCTCCCAATTCTAAATAAATTGACATATTTTAGGGTATAGCTTTTGACGGCTTATGCTCAAGTAAGGTACTTGACCGTATAATGTCCTCAAGTTATCATCTCCGGACTTGAGCTTTGGAATGACTAAAGATATTAGTGTTAGGGAATCAATCACAGCTTTTACTGGGGCCTAGTGCCAGATGTAAGACATGAGGACTTTATTCTGGACAGAAATTCTAGTTAAGGACTTGGCAGTGGTGAGTGTCAAATACAGGAAAGAGCTCAAAAGATGAAGGAAAGACCCTTAACAAAGGAGCCATCTGAAACAGGGAGAGCTGTCTGCTTTGGTGGTCAGTAATATGTGAACTAACATGTGCAGATGTAACTACACACACAGTCACACACACCCTATTTGTACCCTGATTAGATTTTCGTATGCGTGCAGAGACCTCAAAAAATTTCTCCCAACTGAGCACCTTTTAGTGCACAGAGAGGAAGTACAGAAACACGGGCTGTGATATAAGGGATCAACTTCTCAGACATTCCTGCAAACAACTTCTTGCCATCTAAATGTCACAAAATCAAGGTAAGTCTAATGACTACAAACACACACAAAAACACTGAATCTTGTCAGCTATTTTTTACTCTTCAGAGTCTGGTATTGTGAAGTCAGAAGGTTTTCCAGAGTGTGCTTAACTTCCCTTGTCTAATTACATCTGAAAATGAATAGGCAGAGAAAATAATTTTATTTTTAACTCTAAGAACCCCTTTAAGATTTGGATTTGGGTCAAAGTTATTGCAAGGTTATTTTCAGTGTGCAGATTGTTTTTCTCATTATAAAGCATTGATATAAGAGCAATCTGATTTTTCTTTTTTCTCAGGCTGGTTGGTAAGTATCTTTTCTGAGACTTCATCTCTGTGAACCATACAGGAGAATTTATTATTTGTGACTATATATATAAATATGAAATATCAAAATATGGTTCATTACTTATATTCATGTTTCAAAGAATAGATCCATTCAAGATGCACTGCTTCACTGTTCTTTTTTGTAGGAAAGTATAATGTGTTTGTGTTTAAATATCCTCAGAAGATTCCTCCTCTTCTTCTTGTTTTATAGCTTTGTTTCATATTTCCCACAGCCATGAAGGACCACACAAATAAAATACTCCTGCAAAAATGAACAGCACAGTATTACAGAAATTATCTTAGTTAATCTGAGCACATAACAGTTGTCAAACATGGTATTCATTTTTAATGTGAGATATTTACTCTCTCTTTTTCTCTTGACTTCAAGAAAAAAAGGTGATCATGCTTTGTTTTAAAAATTAAAGAGGAGATGCCAGTAACAGTTTCTATTGCTCCGTATGGAACCAAAGTTCTGTAATCCAGGAGAAAAAAATGTAGATATTTACCTAAGAAAAAAGTCCTTCCACCAAACTCACACTGCTTGGTGATTTATAGACCAGGATAAATACTGTAAAACCAACCAAGTATATTCATACATTTTTTTTAAATGTCGCATAGCTGTGATCACATTCTTTTTATATCCTGTTTCCAAGAATACTCCAGCAATACTTTTTTTTCTAGAAGAAACATGTATAAAAATAGACAAATATTAGCATGACTGTTTCAGAATGTGTGTGGGAAAAAAATGGTTTAGTTTTGCAAGCTTTTGTATGTAAAATACATTTCCCACACTCAATAAAATAATTAGGCATATGCTTTTTCTCATTATTTTTAAAATTTATTCTAAGACACTCACTTATAGAGAAGAGAAATAACTTGAAAGTATTATACTATTCAAAAGTTTCATTCACTTCTTAGAAAGATGAATTCCATATATGCAGACAAAACCAGAACACAAATGATACTGCAGTGGAACGGATAAACCATGGAAATAAGGTGTCACATGAAGTTTTTGCCTTCCATTCAAAATTAATTTAATTCTGAAAGTCTAAGTCTCATAATGGACTTGTAAACAAGACACAAATAAAGGTTGTTTAAAGAGAAAATAGTTGAGTTTCAAAACCACAAACTATGATATGTTCAGAATTCTTAAGCAGGCAAGAAAATATCATATAAATTATTTATGATCATTTTTTCATCTAATAGTTAGAAAATTATCCACTTACAAGTAACAGAGGATCTTTTAAAATGAAACCTATAGTACTGTAGTGTTTAAAAGATGTGTGGAATTACTGCCAAGGTTTACTTTGGTAGTGATGGGTCAAATTTCTGTTTAAGGGCAACAGCTGTCTTCTTTAAATGCATGATTAGTCACATCCAGATTTTCTTATATTTCTGTCATTTTTATTACTGTGCTCTTTTTCTGCTTTAAACAAAATTATTCTGTTTGTTAGCAGATTAATTCTGGTGCTTGCCAGTGGTACCACGGCAAGCTCAGGCCAAGACTGCAAGTATATGACAGAATTCATCTGGGGCCTTTTCAATACCTGCTCAAGTCTTCCAATAATTATTGAAGTCAACAGAAAATCTTCCAATATACTTTGGCTACATCCCTGAGAAATGAGAATCTGTATTTTTCTGGAAATCATGTCTGCACTGAGAATTTAAACAGTTGGTGCTGAGAAATCTGCACTGAGAATTTAAACAGTTGGTGCTGAGAAATCTGCAAATTTTTGTAATCTAAAGTCAACACAGTCTTTAACTGAGACTCACTTCCCTGATAATTTCATTATTTTCTGGGTAGATTATTCAATTTTTATCATAAACAAACAGGATTTAAAAATATTTTCTAAAACTCTTAGAAGCGGCTAAACTCTCTGTTTATTAATATTTTGTTGTACATTCTGTATTTGTACCAGACTTCAGTTCTTCTATTCTTGAAAAAAACCTCTTAATTTGTACAGTGTGGCAGAAATTATCACCTGCTCAAGGCAACTAAGTTCAGCAATTCCTTTCTTGTTATATTTAGGTGTGGGTACCATTCAGATTTCTCTCTATTGCTGTTTTTCTTTCTTTTTCTCCTTCTTTTGCTTTTTCTCCTTCGTTTCCTACCTCTGTTTTTATGTCCTTCCTTCCTTCCTTCCTTCCTTCCTTCCTTCCTTCCTTCCTTCCTTCCTTCCTTTCTTCCTTTCTTCCCTCTTTCCCCCTTCTCTCTCTTCCTTCCTTCCTTCCTTCTTCCCGCCTTCTCTCTTCCTCTTGATTTAGGAAGTAAAGATATAGACAATTTTTTCTTACCATTTTTGTACAACAGTGATAATTACTTGATGTCATTCTCTTTTTTTGGTACTGATATGCTATGACTCTTGCAAAATCAATTGGTTATGCAGCTCTCAAAAACTGAAGGTCTCTCAAAGTAGCCAACAATAAATCTTTAGTATTTAGTTAACCATCAAAGTAAGGAAAACACTGGGCAAGATGCTTAAAGAAAAGCAAGTACCCTAAAGATGTCCTTTGGGATATTTTCCCATGATTTTCTCATACTGGAATTTTTAAGTTGAGAATATCTTTTCTTATTTCCTGCTACCAAGAGTAGAATAAAAGCTTCCCATGTAAGCATTCTCAGTAAGCAAAAATATATATAACCCTTTATATATAGAGTTCCACAGAGTTATGGGTTTTTTTCAGACCTTGTTTTAATGTTTTAGATTCTGAACAGTCCTAAATGCTTTTAGCCATCATATAATTTAACTTTGAGTCATTCTACATTCCTAAAAGAAACCTTCTCTTATGCATGATTACATATTGTTAAAATGGATAGATTAATTTTGCAACATGAATTTTTCATGGTAGCTGTTCTGCTACTATTTTAGTCTGTTTTTAATGATATACTCAGTGCAACAACCCTCTTATATACAATTACAGTTTTGAAGAGTGACTAACTTTGGTTACAGCTATATATGTAATCTCAGACTCTCTCCTGTGGAAGAGCGTGCATGGACATTTCTGTGTGTTTCTACACCCAAACAAAAATGTTTGACAGAATGTGCCACGCTACACAGGCATCACCATTAGGTAGAGATGAAAATGAAAAGGTCTCGACAGTTTCTCAACAGTCCAAGGTTTCTTTCATGTTTGCTCACTTATTTCAGTGTGTAAGCCCATGTGCAGACAGAGTGGAGTTGCTTTTTATATACATGTATACACACACATATATATACACACATATATATATGACTTGTATGAGACAGCTCCCAAGTCCAGGAGGTCTGTTTTCATCACAGCAGCCAAGAATCTGCCTTTACTTTTGCACACCAAAAGAAAATGGGAAAAAAAAAAAGCTGTTGCTCTTGAATTTAAAAAAAACTTTGAAATTAAAATTCAGCTTAAACCTCTGCTCTGTTTTTACTTCACATCTCTCAAACTTGAGTAGAGAGAATTGACATTTGGTAGCCATCTTTGTTTGCTCAGCAAAATGGAAGGTTGAACTGACAGAGATTGACAAATACTGAAACAGTCCCTTAAGATGAAATTAATGGTGGTAGAAAATGCTGTACAAGATCCCACTTTAAATTACAGTTAGAACAATGAAGTTTCTTAAAGAACAGTCTGTTATGATCAAATGTGCCAATAAGTCAACACAACATTGCTGTACAGAAAGGAGCAGTAACTGAGAGAAAGAGAAGAGGTTAGGAAGACAGCAGAAGCACAAAAAGCTTCTGTGTTGGAACTTCTTTTCATTCTACAAAGAAACAGCTTTGGATCGTCCCCATGTGGAGGATGATAGAGATAAGAAACTCTCTGGTGGTTAGCATCTGGGGTGGGAGGGAAGATCATAGGATATTGTGGGATTTTCTTTGTTTCTTTCTTTAACTCTGTAAGTTTTTGCTGGTTTCTGAAGCTTTTCCAAACCCCAAGGCTTCTGAAGTTCTTGCATCACTCATTTCAACTTTTTTTTTTTATATAACAATGTCAGAGCAATGTGTATAAATGTTAACACAGGAGAATATCAGTGTTGGGCCCCTAATTAGATTCATATTCATATTGAAATTTTAAAATGTCACCAGCACAAATGAGTTACTGCAATGATTACTTCCCTCCTGATGGGAAAAGATAGCAGTTGTTCCGCTATGTACTAGTCCTGAGCCAAGGATATCCATAGATTCAAGTTTAATTTAAGTTCAAATAGATTGTGACATAATGAACTTCATTCATCTGTGCTGCCTTGAACAAACCAGGGCTCCCCCACTAAGTTTCAAACCGTTTTGAAGATCCTTGCAAACTCACTATATGTGTGGTAGTGTTGTTTGAAATCAATTAATAGTCTTCAGAGTTTTTAGTACCAAAAGATGTTGTACTTTACTGGAGAATGACCAAGTAAATATTGGAGTGTTGCCATGCAAGTCAAAAGAAAGAGAAACATGTTAATGGAGCCAATTTGCTGTAGGGAACTACTTTCAAGGGTGGGAGGAAAGAGTTTAGGGTACAAGGGAACAAACCCAAACATGCCTTATATTTATTCAGCACTCTGAAGGCCAACCTCCAGTGGCCTTACCTTTAATGCTGAACACTTAAATTTTTTTTGTAGACAAACAAGAACTCAGTAAATATTCTATTTACAAGGTCTCTGCTTATCCCACTCATAATGTATTCTTTGATCAGTGGGAAGCTGAAGTAAAGGCAATGCTTTAGGGACTGATCTAGAAAGCTGGATAATTTTATTTACATGAATAGAATTAGACAAATCTATGCTAATGAGTAGGGACTGTACATGGAAATATTTATAAGGTAACTTAGGAAGGGTTAACTTATCTGTGTGTGACTGCCATTCATACAACTCCTTTTGCTAATAAGGAGGAAAGAGACACCAGTAAAGTAGTAAACATTATCAGCAAGGATTGAAAAGGAATCATGCTTTTGATATCTGATTTACAGGCAATTTATATAGCAATTTGTTGAAAACTGTCTTGAAGAATAGTATTTTCTTTTAGCATCTTCAATGATTTCAGTGAGATATATCCAGAGAAAAGGATTTGAAATTGGAAGTCAAAATCCAGTGATTTTTAATACTTGTTTCCATAAGAAATCAGGTCTTTCTCAGACAGCTAGTCTGACTTCCTGTCTGTTAATATGGCAGTTACTGAAAAATGTGGGTTTTTACTCCCTGAGACTTAAAAAGGGCTATAATTTTTCAAAAAGCCTTATTCGATGTGAAATTTTGAAATATATTAGAATATTTCTCCTACTTAATTTTGTATTGAGAAGTGCATGTGTAATATATCTTCATAAAGTTTAAACAAAAGTTGATAGATTGGATACAAAAATAACTTAGAATGTCTCATCAATCATGAAAAAAAATCAAAATCTTGCTAGCTTATTAAACCAAAATTTTGTAATAAAATACACTTGTATAGACAATTATATTCATAAAATATGCTTTTCCTTGATTGTGATGAACAAAAGGTTCTCAAGATTAAGGCTCTTTGGTCCCTGTTGGTCAAATATTTGAATTGAGCTTAGGAACACATTTTCAAGGCCTGTGCATTATATAGAATCAAATCAGTTGAAAATTGTTAGATCCCAAGTGTTCTGCATTGCCATTGTTTCAGCTTACCTGCATTTTCAACGACCCTAACATATACAATGATGGGCTTTTCTACCTGTACAAGTCGGTTTCCCTGTTTAAAGACTGTAATTGCTTTGTTAGGTCTGTAGTAGCATAAATAAGATCCAGTGCTGCAACTTATTCACATTACAGTTTACGTTTGTGGGGTTTTTTTAATCCTATATCAGTAGCTTCAAGTTATTCTAAGTCATAACTTGGACAGATTTTCTCACTGCCACTGCTTGTTACATCGCCGCTGAGCATAGCTGTAATCACTGGCCATTTGCCACAAGCAGTGACATGACTGACTAAATACCAAAGTGATTTTCAAGATTTGAAGCTATATGCAATAAAACTATAAACTGTAAAAATTCAAAGGGATTATGCATACCTGCAAACGAAGGTGACCTACAAGTGCATAGGTCATAGTAGGTGATACGAGATATCAAAAGATTAATAAAATGTTGTAAATTAAATTCAAGATTAAATATAGAAAATCTGACAATTGCCATGTCTGCTTGTTAGTGGGTGAGTTTTTGGCTCTTTTTCTACCATTTTTTCAGTCCTCTCTGTCAGTTACATAATTTTACACCTTGATTTCTAATTTGGCTGAATTTGGCAACAGACGCAGAGCACAGACTGACTCTACCTTGTAATTTTGGTTTTAAACTGCTAAATATTGAAAAAAACTGCAGTTATTTGCTTATTCATTGTCATCATCATAGGAAATATGTCTCTGTATAAAATCCTGAAGTGTTTTAAGCACTTTTTTTTCTGATAATCACGCTTTTAAAAATATACTTTGTAAGAAAAACATGGTGTATTGAACAGTGAATTTTCACAACTTTAAAATATTTTGTGATTTTTTTTTTGTTTTCTATCAAGAACTCTATTCACTTTCTTTTGCTGAAAAGTGACCAACATTCCTTGTGAGGACCTTTACCAAAATGACAGTGAAGCCTAAAAGGAGAAATATTTTGACAACTGAACATAAATAAGTTTCAGGATTCTAAAGTCACATTTTATCTTGGCAGCTGCCCTCATTACTTTAATTAGAAAATACTTTCAGTTGTGTGACTGAGAAAGAAGAATGTGACTCTGGACTATATAAAGATTTTTGATTGGGGATTGGCTTTTTCTTCCCACCAGGGTGTTGTGCTTGGGACTTGTTAGGGTGCTTACACAAACTGCCTTTGTAAAATGCCTCAATATTTCTAGATTTTTATGGGTAGTGTACTCTGACAGGGGAAGGCAAATTCAGCTACCAAAAGAAACTTTTTGTTCTAATAAACACTTTGATTTGCTTTATCTGTAACCTACAGGGGAATACCATTCAGTGGATTTTCAGAGTTCACATGATTCTGTATGTAATTGCATTGGTATTATAATTGCCTGTAACTGTCTATGCTGGAAATGATGTAAGTTTCTGACCGGGGGGCTGTTTTTACATTATTGCATTATTCATGTTTAAAGCAAGTTGGTGAGGAGTATAATTGGAAAGAGAGAAAACAAGGAATTTAGATTAAAGCCCTCTATAGTAAAAGAATTTGGGTTTGGAAGATTTATTTTTGTGTGGCAGGATTGCTTTAAGGCAGATTAGCACATTTCCTATCCTACAGAATCGTTATTTCTACTCAGAAAAACCCCTAAAATTTAATAATTGGGAGGATTTTGGAAGAAGTCTTGACCTTATGAACAATTCCTGAAAATAACGTGTTTTGCAACAAAACACATATCATTGTGAGAGCCTACAGATGCTTGTACTACATTGCGAAATAACAATAATTCAGGGGATTATATTATAACACTAATCAGCATGCAAAGTAGTTAAATGTAGTTTCAGTATGCTTCTGGAGTGGTTTTCTCTGTTCTTCTGGAGAAGTGGAATCACCTTTTTAAATTTACAGGAAAGGTCATAAAATCAATATTATTAGAAATCTAGCAAGTTTTACACATGTGCGCTAGCAAAACTCCCTGTTTTAATTACTTTCAAGTAAGCATACAATTTAAATTAACAGTTATTCTGACTTTTTGTCACCTTGCCTATTAAAGCTCACATTTTGAATTAAAATAAAAAGCTTCTAAATGAGCAGCAAATGTTTCAATAGGCAATAATTAGCTATTATGGAACAAATGAATGTGCTGATTCTCATTTAAAACGTTAGGATCTCCTATTTTTTTCTGTTGTGCCCTAAATTATTTTTACCACATAAAACCTTTGTAAGATTCATAATTCTAAAATCAATCATTCAAATTTTGGAATGAACTAACAACTTACATCAAATTTAAAGTACTTAAACACTGAATTCTGAGAGTATAAGGTGGGGGTTTTAAAATTCTGATTTACCACCTGTGTGATGTTTTATCTTTCTATATTATCAGAAATAGCTATCCATTCTCTCAATTATTTTAAAGTTAAATGCTGATGACTGTAAAAAAAAAAGAAGGGATGCAGTACTCTAACCACATTAAAACAAAGGTATTTAATGTTAATTAAAAGTAGAACACATTTTTAAAGTTTATGTCTCTGTGCAGAATATAGCCCATTACCTTCTTTGGCAGTTACAGCAAAGAATTCAACACTTGAGGGGAAAAGGGAGGATATGTTTCCTTACAAATTAATGATCATATTTTTGGTGCTATATAATCTTTTATAATAATAATGATATTCCTCTAATTAATACATTAAATATTTATTCTAAAACAAAATTGTTATGATTTTCCATTTGTCACATGCCCACAGAGGACTCAATTATCTGTACTAACAACACTTACTCTTGCAAAAGTTTCTTTTATGACTTGACTATGAACAGTATCTTATATTGAGCATCTGACCTGCATGAAGAAATTAGGTTTGGTCAGCACTGCACTTTGGACATGTACAAAACAATCACAAGCTCCCTGAGTCTCTCAAGAAGAGGTAGTAGTTCAGGGGGGAAAAAAATCATGGATTTTTATAATACTTCTAATACTTTGAGACTTGGCTACACCAGCTTAGCCCACAGCATCATTCCTGAATATATTAAACTACTGAAAGATTTAATGACTGAGTGATGATTTTAGATTAAATTGTATTTTATCACATTCATGTGTGTAATTGTGTGAGCATGCAGCGAATCGGTTCCAAAGAGCTGCAAACCATGTCTGAGTCATTAAATGCCTTTATATTAGAACTCTGGTAAGGGGTTTTGAAAAGAGCAGTGTCCTATTCTACACATGGTTGTCAAATATATGGTTTTTTTATTTCTCTTATTCTCTCCAATTTGCATTGGCTTGCATTTTGTAAAGGCATTAGCAATGCTGTCCCAAACTGATCATGAGTCAGAAAACACTTCTAATGCAAAAAAAACCCCAACGTTTTAAGTAAGAGAAGAAAGTTCAACAGCTTTTAATTATTTTTTATTTTCTTTTTGTTTTTAAAGAGGACTAGCTTTAACTTGTGAAGCAGCCTTTGTAAACTGGTTCCATACCCGAGTCTCCAAGGTTAAGAACAGTGTCCACCACCTGCACTAACTGTTGACATAAAACAACAACATGCTTCTGCTTGGTCTGAGCTGCAGAATGCATGCTCACATTCTTGCCTGGCTTATTTAGTTACTTCAGTAGATATGATCTTTGGAAAAAACCTTGTCTTTGGTTTTACCTGTGAACATACATACTACCACTAATGTGAATGAAATGAAAGTGAAGAACGGAACATGAACGTAAGCCCAATTATTTTTTGGACCAAGAGGCTGGAGCTTTTGGGATCCAGTGGCAAGTCTCTGCTTCATGTGGGTGGTTGCAATCCCTCTGTACCCACAGTAAATATGAATAGCCTCTGAGCAACTCTTAAGTTGTGCCTGGTATCTTCACTTTGCAATAGATAATATAACACTAAAGAATACTGAGAGGAGAGAACCCACTGGATGTCTGTTTTCCTGGCCTGTAATGCACTGCACTGTAATTTAGTAAAGGCATTAGAAGGAGTTACACTTGGTCCATTGCTGCTATTTTCTCTCATTCATACACTGCCTAAGAGGTGTAAAAGAGCAAAAAACAGATAAGAATCTGGCCTTGTCTTCTTTTTTCTCTTTATTTTTTCCCTGATAATAGTTCTTGTGAAAAAAGTTATCATTATTCGTTAAATGACTGGAGGATGAATACAAAAGTATGCTGGGCATTACTGAACGCAAATTGAAAGAGTCAGAGATACTGTTTTGGCGTTGTTCTCCTAATTCAACACTTGTTCATTTGCTTATTGAAAAAGTGATGAAGATGGAACGTTCTCAGCTATTTTCTCTGAAGAGATTCCAACATTCAATTTAGGACTTCAGTAATACACCTTAAAATAGAAAAACAAACAAATGTGCTTGTGATTGCTTTTCATTATTCATGGAAAGAAAAACTAATTATGAAAATATTTATTTGATGTTTTATTCATGAGCTAAATTTTATAAATTAGTTGCTATAATAATACTGTTGTATACCTTTCTGTTTGGTTCCAACAGTTTCTTCTATTTATAGCTATGAAAGCTAAGCTATAATGATGCAAACAGGGATGACCGATTAGCATAATGGATGTACTGATCAAACAATTTCTTCAGAAATTTCCTCTCTCTGGTTTCAATAATTATAATTATTTTTTTGTTCAAAGTAAATTGTGGCAGCAGAAAGTACATTCCTTTGGTGGCTTTTGCATTCTGTTCCAAAAAAAATGCCTGACAATAAACAACATTGCTTCCTTTTATTCTTCCACATAAAATGCAAGTGAGTTTTCACACTTGTAATGTTTCACAGTAATTCAAACGGTAATCTTTAAGATGTTTAGAAAAATTAAGATTTTTGACTAAAAATTTACTTTCATGTATAATGCAAACTCTTATTTTCAGAATTAAGTTTTAGGATTAATAGACAGCAAAGCTTTTTCTTCAGCCTGAAACATGTTTAGTTTTTAAGAAATGATTAAACAAATCAGGAGATTATCTAAATGGAAAGAAAGTATAAAAGTAATATTTTTTTTTTAAATTAACTTATGAAATAAAAGCAGTGTACTCTTACTGATTTTTTTCCAAGTTGATTTGGGAAGAATTATTTATGTCTGCTTAAACTGATGGAATCTAAATCTCTTCCTACCTATAAACAAACTGAGGAAATAAGGATGAACTCATATTCTTCTGAAGCGATACTTTAGACTTGCCAATTGATAAAATGTAATTCAAGGAAAAAAAAAAAGAAAAAAAACCCTGAAAAATAGTTTGCATTTCATAAAATCATGGAATCACTTGGGTTGGAAAAGACCTCAAAGATATCGAGTCCAGTCTCTGACCAATCACCTTGTCAAATATTGCGGAATTGAAATCCACACTTCTTGCATAGGGCCACCCTAATACCTGATTTCTTGCATTCAAAATGATGTTTATGGAATTCAAAAATGAAAGTACAAGAGAGAAATGACTTATTTTTCCCACTGTGGCTTACTTTAGAGGAAAGGCTTTTGATTTCTACAGTTTCTTTTTAATAAAACCCTTGTTGGTACCATACAGTTACTGAAAATAAGTTATATATAATTTTTCCCTGGATCAGTCATGAATAACAAAAAAAATTTGGTGAGCTGGAGGTAGTGAACCATAACAGAATATAAAAAAGATGATGAAATACTTTTTGAGGTAGACTTCCTATACAAGTGGGTTCCAGATTCTGCAGAGTCAGATCTATAGGCCCTTAGTATGAGACCAGCATTAATAACTTTATAGCAAGTTGTGCCTTATGTTATATGACCTTCTTTTAAGTGAATGAAATTGTTTTCATACGAAAATTAAATTTGCCAAAGGCAGGAGTTTCAATATCTGTTTTTAAAATCTGGCAGTTTATATATTTACTTTATGGCCTTACGGGTTGGCATGAACCAGTCTTTGCAAGACAATCTATGAAGCAGATAATAAAATTTCGAATATAAAATTTCTGCAGAAAAGTTCTTAATTTTTCATTTTGTTTTTCAAGGTTAAAAAGTTCATGGCCATCTTTCAGCTTCTGAATCTAAGATGAAGACAAATCCTATTGGATAAATTCATTGGCAACAAACTTCTTCACAACATAGTTTCTCTTTTGTCCTCCATTTTTATAATTTAATCCTCTTAAGTTCAAGTATCTTCTCCATTTAGCTACCTTGAGCATCCTGTCTTTGCAGGTTAGGAAAGTGATTTATGTTTTTCTGCCAAAGAGTATGAACAATCAGAGCAGGAATATTGCCATCTTTTTAATGTTTGTATGCCAAGAGAGTAGGAAGAATTCTCAGGATATTAATTACTCCTTGCTGAATTGTGAATGAAATTCATAATTAGTTAAGCCCTTCAGTTTTCTGAAAACCTTTATTAATCTTACTGCAATGTTAACTGAGAAGCATAGTGTAGTAGTATTGACTGGAGTTCTACAGGACTTTCTTTTTTACTAAGTGTTCTTAGCCAACAAGGACCTTCATTTAAACAGATAATTTTAAAACATGTGTGCGATTAAGTGATGCTTACTGCTTTCAATATAGTCCAACAGCTAAGGCAGAGACACAGAAGAGCTAGATGTTTTTCTTAGCTTAGTCTTGGGCCCACAGGCTGACTTTTGGCTGTTTAATTTTCTCTGAGTTATTTTGTTATTTACTTCCCTTCTCTGCTTTCCCACTTGCTGAAATTTATAAAGTGTCTTCCTTTTGTGAAATAGTTACTAATCTATAGGGGAAAGGTATTATGTAAATAAAAATTATCTACTTGCAGTAATATTCAGTGTTTTAAAGATACAGAACCACATTTCAGACTTCACCTTTGTAGCCCAAATCCTACCAAATTACCCTTCATTTTCCAATCATATGAACAAGATAGATGATCTGGAAATGTTTCTCACAAACCACAAACATGTCTGCTGCAGTATTTCTTTCATAAACTGTTTCCCAATGGAGACCACACAAAATCATGGTGAGGAAAGTAGGAGAAAGGGGAATATTACCCAGATGAATCATAACCTGTATGGATTCTCCCTCATGGTGGAAAATCTTCAGAGCTCTTCCATGTTTTCTGGGCTACTAATTGCAGGAAAACTTAGTTGTTTTAATGGTATCTTTATTTTCTTAGTTATAACTTGGTATCTGTAATTATGTTCTTATACAAATACAAACAGACATACACACAAATATCTTGATGGTATATTTCCTTAATATCAGAATGATCTTTCAGATAGCAAGCAGAAGAAGTGTTGAATTTTTATTTCATAGTAGAATCCAAACACCTAAGGTAGAATTCAATCATGAGGTTGCAGTTAAAGCTCTGGGTAGTGCTATCTCTCTGTTTATTCAGTGAGTCATACACATCTTTTTTGTTTCTTGGGGTGTTTTTGGAGAAGGGAGGCTGGTGAAGTGTTTTTGTTTTAGATTGTTGTGTTGTTTTGGTTTTGGGTTTTTTTCTTGGAGGGGGAGGGGGTTATGTGTACCTTCTTGTATCATGTCCTTCAGTCATCAAAGTGCCCTTAGCTCTCTGATCCTGTTAGCGGAAATGTGGAGGGTCTTCTTACTACTTAAGTGCTGAACACTCAAAACACTGCCAAGTAAAGGACACACCCTTTTACATTTTACATTGGAGTCTGAGCACAGGCATGCAACAGTCTGCTCATAGGTTCTGTCTGGAGTGGTTTGTAAGAGGAGGTTGCATTTGTTTCGTTGCCTTTTAAACTGGCGAGTAAGCTATTATTAGCTTCTCTTGTGAGAGGTCATAATGGGGAAAAAAGAAGGGAGGTTATTAAATGCTTTGGCACCGATTTAAATGCAGTGAGAATTACAGGTGGTTAGATCATAATATCGCTGGAAGGGAATTCTAGAGGTTATTCAGTCAGTGTCCATTCATCTACTGTAGGGCAGGGCCAATTACATGCAGGTAGAGTCTGAGAGACATCTGTGCAGCCTAGTCTTAAACACCTCCAGCATGGGAAATAGCACAGCTTTTCCAAAAGGTGTGAGCCAGACTTTAACTTACTGCTCTGTTATTAATATGTTTTTGTTAATATTTTGTTCTTTATAATTTAAGCCAATTGTTGTTTTTCATATTCACATGAATATGATATTAAGTTATTTCCTTCCCCTTTCCTGAAGCCTTTATTTAGGTGAATATTTATTTTCTTTGTTTTTCATTCGTATCTCAATTTCTCTCCTTCAGATTAAACTCTTCTTTCTCTTTATTAAATATTCTGTAATAAATAGTGCTTTAAAACCCTCTCATATTTGTGACTCTGCTCTGGACTTCCTGTCACCTTTCTTGAAATATATTTCCTCAAGCTGGACACAAAGTTCTTCCACTTGTCTTTACCAGTGCTGTCTAAGTCAAAAGATTATTGCATTTATTTTTTGTTTATATGTGACAAACCAAGGTTTAGTTGGCTGATCGCAGAAGCATGACTCCATTGACTTATGTTCTGCTGCTTATTAAGATAACTACTATACACACCTGTCAGAGTGTTTTCCCACCCAATTATTCCAGACTATGTATTTATGTAGATGGCCATCTCTTAGTATGTTCTACTTCTCTCTGTTAAATGACATCCAATTACTTTTTAGGACGTATCTATAATTTGTCAAGTTCAATTCTGTGTTTCAACATATTTGTAATACGAATTTCAAGAGTTCACCACCCAGTCTCTTAATGAAAATATGGAATAGTTATGAGGATACAGATGCTTGAGGAATAGAGTTCTGCAGAAATCCATTTACCATCTAGTTCAGAGGGAAGCATTAAGAACCATTCCTGGAACATTGTTTTCCTCATATCTACACCTATAATATTTTTCCAGATCATGGTTTTGAAGTTTGCCTATGAGAATTTTATACATAAACCCCCCACAAAATATATGGCATGTCCGGATTCTTATCTCTCTACAGTGCCAGTTTTTCTGATTTTAAGTAAAATCATATCGTTTTGACTTGATTTATTCCTTATAAATTACTGTTGACTGTTCATTTATTTCCTCTCTCCCCCCATGCTTGCTAAACATCCTTTGTTTTTTTCCCCAGATATTTTCTGCAATTCCAAGTTAATGACTCAGTAATTCCCATCTTCTTCCTTTCTTTTTCTTTCAAAGTGTAGGATTCTAAACTTTTTTCTCATCCTTTTAAATTTCTCAAAGATCTGCAGTTCTGCAGTTTCATCATTCAACTCCTTAAACTGTCAAGTGGATTAGGTTAAGATGATTTGGAATAATGGAAACTACTTAAGTCCTCATTTATTTCTTTCTCAATCAGGAATTGCCCTAGTATTATTTATTAAAGTTTTTTTATCAAGCTTCATACTTTTTGAAATAAAAATTTATCTTTTTCTCCTCAGACCAACCCTTTCCATATGATGTCTTACGTTACTAATGTTCCTACATTAACAGAGACTTTATTTTAAGAGACTTTATTTCTTCATATTTAGGGTTAATTAGAACTCTTGCATGCTTTTGCTTTTCTGATTTGGTTCATACCTACTTTTGTCTTCATCGTTTTTCATTTGACCTAGCTTCTGCTAACTTCCTTCTTGTGTCTGAAGTCCAAAAAGAGCTCATTGTTTAGCTCATTTCCTAATAGGTTTCTCTTTCTTGCACAGTGGGATGGCTTATAGTTGTTTCCCAAATGATGTTTTCCTAAAGGGCTGTCAGTTCTTTATTCCACACCTTCCCGAGCTGGACTCCCAAATTTTCATTCTGTCAAAATCTGTCTGCACAAGGCAGTGGTTAATTCTTTTTCTGCTATTTTATTCTCCTGTTTTAAGAAGTTATTCTTCATTCTGCTGTCTCCTAAATCAACTTCTGGATATTTCACTGTCATTTTATCAGTTAAGGAAAAAAATCTCAAATGATCTTTCTGTAGAAACATTATTTTTTTTCTGTGATAAATCAGATCAAAGAAGTGTCTAAAAAAATTGAAGAAAGTAATTTTGTTCTGGGTTTCTTCCTTAAGAGCTGCAGTTAGATTCTCCCATTTCCCCAGTCCCACCTTCTATATAATTCTGAATGCTGATCACAAAACCCTTTACACACTTCTTTAGACTGAATATTAATAGCATAAATATTCTTTTCCTCTACAGCTACTATTTCTTTAACAGGTCTGTTTATTTCTATAATTTTAGACAAGGTTTTGGAGGAAATAAAATAACCTTTGTCAATGTAGTTTAATGCCTTTGGGTTTTTAGGGTTTTTTAAGTTTCATGTCTTACTTTAAATCTTATTCTTTTATAGTTTTGCTTATGAACAGAATGCCTTTTTAAGTAAATGTGATTTTTATTCCTTCTTAAATATCTAAGAAAAAATATATATTAATTTATTTTTAAGGTCTTAATGGTTTAAATGCAGTTTATTTGTTCCACTTATCTCTTGTTCATCAGAGGAGAATTTTGTATTTTTTAACCCATTGCTGTACTCCCAATTCAGTTTGATGTTCTTTCATTTGACTGATTGATTAAACATTAAAAAATCCCAGTGATTTTCCTTATTGTATCAATCAAAATAGTCAGGTCACATATTATAAATTTCATTGTAACTTAACATGAAATAAATAGCCCAGATGTTCACTTCTGTGAAAAATGTTCTAACGTCTTCTTTTCTGATAATGAAATTGAGCAATTGATTTCTTCTATATGCACAAAGGCAACGCTGCAAGGAGGAGCAAAATATTCACAAGAATTTAATTTGAAAACCTTACTCCAGAACAAAAATGCTGTAACTGTATTAACTTTTTTCATGAATCATGTATATGATATTATGCCTTTGTTGGAAGAGTGGTGCTACAGAGAATGAACTCCAGAAAAAAACTAAGAAAATGGCATAGAATTTTTCAGTAAAGACAAAACAAAATTCCTCCCAAATATTTCCACTTATTTTTAAAAAAGAAATCCAACCTGATGGTAGTAGTCTAGAAGGGACCACTCAGTAATCAGAAGATTGGATGCTCTTTAAATAGACAATTTTTAAATTAACTGTACTGTTATATTGACTATCATTTTCTGTCATGTATCAACCAGTAAGATTTCTCCATCTGCACATTTAGTGATTACACCAGTTCCAGTCTTGGCAGTGGAGGTGTTCAGTTCATTCTGCACCGTTTTGATATACAGTTATATACATGTTTCCCCATCTAAGCATCTTCTTCATTCAGTGGTATGCTACTCCTCTGAAGGTAACAAGCAGCTTGCTGCCCAATCCAATGATTTCTCAGCCTGAAAATTGCTGTGTCTTTTCTTTTTTTGAAATGCACTATCTGTCTGGAGTGAGCAGAGTGGGGCTGCTAGAAGCAACTTGAGTTGCTTCTGGGGTGCCCACCATTTCTGGGCCTCACCTTGGGGTGGGAATAGCTGGAATGGCTGGGGAGCAACTGATATTGAAAAAAAGCTTCCCCTAGAAAAGTCTAAATGGCATTATTTTTTGAAAGAGCTATGCCTTTCCTAAACTGTTTGAACTGGAAGAATGTAAGCCAGAATACATCAAAATAATATGAGAGCATAATTTTTCAAAACAGATGTCTTCATAACATCTATTTAGGAATGAGAATGGTATTTATGCTAGCAAAGTGTATAGGGTACCATTGTTTTATTTTGTAAAGTATTAGGTTGACATCCATGGAAATTAAATTTTATTTACATAATAGGTATGACAGCCTATATTTTCTCACTATTGTTTCAAAAAATATATTCAGATTTTAATACAGGTCCCTATAGTCCTAACACCAAGCATTTTCAACTTCTAGGCCTTATATATGCATTACCCATACATGTATCTCCTTACATAAAATTTAATAATATTTTATTTTCACAGTGCTCTGGACTTATCTGCTGGTCTGGGTGCTTATTTTCATCATGCTTTCACCTCCTGTGCTTTGTGTTGATTATTTTAATTGGAACCTGAATTTGGTAGTTTTTTGCATGGCTATAGCTGGAGTATGCATAGTGGTGCATAGTTTATATTTGGTTTTTTTGAGGTGTGCATATTATCATTTCCTAATTGTCTATCTGGAGAAACAAGAGAAGAGTTGGGACACAGAGATGGCACTGACACAGTAGCCTTTGTCTAATTAAGGGCTGGAATCAGGGGACTACTAGTTGTTTTTTGGTGAGGGAAGGTCACAAATAGTTGCTGAATATCCCCTTCAGCTCAGTAGAGGCTTGACCTCGTGGCACATCCTCCTGTTGGAGCAGCTGATGTGATATGTATGAGGTCCTGATAGAGGGAAAGGGGCCAAGGGTCATTTTACCCTTATAGATACTGCTCTGTCAGGGTCAGAATTCCTTGATGAAGCAATTGGTAAAGGTGTTTATCACTTTTTGATATTAAAGAATGACACCATAAACAGAGTTTTCTTCCTGTTTTTGTGTGGGAGTAAATAAGTTTCTTCTGCTTATTTTATCCCTGCTGAGTGTAAATGCTATTACAGACATTCCAGACCATGAGAGATGAACTTGACTGCATTTTTGGGAAATATGAGAACTCTGTAAGACCTATTTGACATACAAAGGTGCATGCATGTGCACATAATTTAAATATTTTTTCTTTTTCAAATGTAAAAGTTTATTATTTCCAGATCTGGAGGTAGATTAGGAAAACAATCAGGTTGAAATGATCAGTCTTTCAGCACAACTTCAATGAAGCCATGGGCTACGTGGATCTCTGACTATCAGCTGTAGAACTGTCTTATCACATTGTTTAGAGCCAGATTCTTGAATCAGATTTACTGCAAGAAGAGGGTATTGGGTGGCCCTTCTTGTGGTGAGATTCTGTTATTTTCAACAGTGAGGTCAAAATCTAGATCTACCTAGAGGCTGAATAGAACCCCCTGACAATAGGCTATGATATGATGCTTTTGATTTGAGAGGCAAATTCTTTCTGAATTCTTGTGCTCTTTTATTACTGGTCCTGTGAAGACAAAAGAAGTTTTCAAATGTGGTGAAGGTTTTGCCTGGTAGCAATAAATTATGAAGAGTTAATTATCAAAGCTATCAAGTATGTTTTTCCTTGTACAATTTGATAATTAAATTAGAAAGACTCTACTCTTTTTAATTAGGAAATTCAAAATCTACAGATGGAGGGTGTTACTTTCCTTTTTTTTTTCACCCTTCAGGTGAGATGATTAGGTCTTCTACTCAATTTTAATCACACAGATAGAGTTATTGTAATTGACTTGGTGATATGAATCAATCCAATATGGAATAGCATGGATTAATTCTGCTGTAGGTAACTACAACATATGGATATTTCTATAATAAATATATTTTCTTTTTATTCAAAAACTGTGGAATTGAGCTGGCTTGTCAATAAAAAAAACATTTTAAAATGCTGAAGATAATTTAAAACTGAGAGAAGGCAAATACGGACAGTTTAAAACAATGCTTTAAATAGAATTATATACCACAATTTTTATACTATCATATACAATATGATACAAATATGTTATACATAATTTCCACTTGAGACACTTCCACATTTTAAGTTACACACAACTTCCTTATTTCTTACAAAAGTGCTATCCTTCAATGATATGGTAGCAACTACCTTATTGCTAATTTTCATGATATAAGTTTTCTTCAACAATTATTTTTTCAGTGAAATTTAAATGTCCTCAGAGTTAGAACTACAGGTGGTATAATTGCTGTAACTGATTTTGCTGACTTATATTTGAGATTTTAGTTAAGATTATGAAGAATATCTTTAGGATTTTTCTCCTTTCTTCTCATCATAGCTTGTGTTATGTGAGTCTTCTACGAGCATATGCTCTACTACAACTGCTATTTCTCATGTTTTTCTTTGATCACCTGAGCTATAAAAGAGCATGACGGTTTTATGTTGCAATCAGTAGGAGATAATCCTATCTAATTGAAAATTCACTTTGTGTTTCTGTTTCACTGATGTCTTGAATTAAGTAAATAAAAAAGCAACCTCATGTAATATTCATCTAGTCTGTATTTTTTTTCCCATCTCAAGAGTTCGTCAACTCAGCCCAATATTGTGATCTTGTTGCAGACTTTTAGATAGTTCTCCTGATTGCTACCAGACTAGACTGTGTTTTCTGTGCTCAAGTTAAAAACTATTTTACTGGACACAATAAGTTTGAAATTTCCAAGAGTATGTTGGGTTTTAACGGAAAACCTGAAGCCCTTCCAATACCTGAGTGGTACCTGGGTGGCCAAGAGTGGTCAAAGGGAACTACAAAAGGAGGCCTTACAGATCTCATGGCTTTCCATTCCTGACCTATCCTGTTTTGTGTATATCATTTCTCATCACCAACTGTATTCAGACATACTCTATTTCATCGGGCTACATAGCATGGAGACCTGGTTCCTGACTCCCTGCTGTGAATTGCTTGGGATGCTCTTCTCTTCCTGAGCTTGCTGCTCTCTCTTGGTACCTATAGGGAATAATTAATTCTGAAGTAAGAAATGAAGTAAGAAAAAGACAGTGAATATCAAGAATGACTAGGGCCAGACAAGATATGTGCAACCAGACTAAACAGCTAAGACAGAGAAACAGGATAGATGAAAGCTTGCCAGATAAAAGAGGGGAAAAAGATGAAGGCTTGAGAGAGCTTGGGATATTTTTACATCTGCCCTGTCCCCCAAATTCTATTCTGTTATTTTTTATTTTCACACGCATTGCAAATTTTTATCTTGTACTACATGAAAGAATAGAGGTACCAGCATTCTGAGGGTTGTGGTGATGGGGATGCCTGTGGGTTTTGTTCTCTTTACAGTTACAGCAGAAATACAACACTTATATTGAGATGTTCCTTTTGAAATACTAGCAGAATAATTTTACAGATTAAATGATTTATCCAAAACTTTTGAGAATATTCTGAACTTGTTCATTTGAGCACCATGACACTTTAGACTGACTCAGCACTCTATCAAACTCCCTTGTCTTATTTCTAGTCATGTAAATAATATACACAGATGCAAGAAGATTTATATTCATCTTATACTGCAATATATAGCCTCTAAATCTGCACGGCTGCGTGCATGTTATATATATTTATAATTTTAGAAAAGTCCCCGAGGGAGTATCTTTTTTGAAATATCCCACTATGGGTAGAGAATTATTTTATTCATAACATTAATTTTCTTTTCAGTTCTGTTGTATCTTCCCTATTTCTGTCAATAATGTATTGCTGATTTCACAGTTCTCATTCAGAGGAAGCCTAATGAGCCCTTTGAGAACACTCACTTCACGAAAGTTTTAATACATTCTTTCAGTAATTAGTTACAGTTTCATTTGTTTTTCTCCACTTCATCAGAGACCAAGAAAAAGACATTTACTTGCCACCAGATTGTTGTCACCTTGATGCTGAGGGAGTTTTTGCATTTTGCTTTTGGCCTAGTCTAGGTTAGAATTCCTGAGCTTTTTCACTGTAACAATGATTAGTCATACCCTATATCCTAGACAAAATAAAGCAACCTATTGCTATAACATTCCAGAGTTGAGAACATGTTAGAACATGTTATGGCAGAGTGATGACTGAAAAACGAATGTTTAATTTGGTGCCTTAATTGGAGAATTTTTGTAAACTATGTTAATTTGTTAGAACAGAATATATACTGCTGAGAGACCCCATCTTTTTTACTTTACATCTTTTCCACTTTACATCTTTTTCACTTTGCGTCTTTTCAACCTTCTATTTTGTACACTGGGCTTTGTTCTCAGCTTGGGGAAAAGACTGCCTCTCCCCCCTGTTTGTGTCAGAGAGCTTCAGAAATAAAGCTTTTGCTTTTCCTTACCTTCATAAAAATTGCCTCCGGCTCCTATTTTGTTACTCAATAAGGCATTGACCTCTCAACCCAAATGTCATGATACGGTGTGTCATGACAAGGAATGGCTTCTTGGACATCTCCATAGAATTTGGCTTTTATTCATGGGAACTTCTGACTGCTACTTGCTTTCTAATTCCTTGGACCTGACCCCAGATAAGGAGCTGCTCCCACTCATCCTATGTTTATTAAAATATCACAAATACAAGACCTTATCTAAGAACCTTCTGAGGGGTGGTAACTGTTGTTGAGCTTGAACTGTACTGTAATTCTACAATATATCTGCCTTTATGTAAGTGATGGCCAAAACCAAGGGAAACTGCTCTCCCTGTGCTGTACTTACCTTTGCCAGGAATGGACTAGAGATGTATGTTGAAATCTGGAAACTCTAAGTTGAATTCGCTGTATTCAAGGCACTGTGGTGTCTCATATAAATTAAATGATTTGGAGTTCCAACCCCAAAATACAAAACCATCTGTAGAACAGCTTAAAAAAATTGTGGGCAACCTCAAAGAAGTCCTCAACTTCTAATTGTGGTTTTAATGTTTATATTGATACAAACATTGGAATTATGTGCAGGCTTTTGCTACAAATACTCCAACATGCTTTGTGTGCGTTCACAAACGTGTACACCTGCACATGAGCATAACACATGGTGTATTCTGCAGCATAGCTTTTCCTTCAGTGTGTATTGTCAGGATTCTAGATGGATGTTGGCATTTTGATGACATGTCATATTACTATAGCTATGAAGTTGACTTCCCCCAGAAAACTCAACAGTCTTTTCACAGAACATTCTCTAATCACACTGGGAACAGATGCACAAGCTCTGTGGAGAAGAAACATTATCTTTAGTAGTTCTGCCAGAAACACTAATGTGACACTTGTTCTTTTTTCAAGTATGAGCTGAGAGCCCTGTCATCAGAGGATTCAGTGATGGGCCAAAAATCAAAGGTCTAACTTTTACAAAATAAACATATATCGGAAAAATTTATGTCCAGACCCAAGAGCTCAGAAGGGTATAGTATAAGCTCAGAAATGTATAGTATAAAAATTATATTGTGATTTAAAAAAATAGTGAAGTAATTTATTTGACGTAATGTTCTTTAATGGTCTGTAAAATGTGATATAAGAAAGTTAAATGATTGCAGATACATTAATTTCTAATTATTTCTGTATGAGGAGACACAGCTCAATATCTTTGCTTTCTACTCTTTTTCACCCAGAACAACTGCTGTAAAATGAAGCCCATGCCATCTAGTGCAACCACCCAGGGAAGGGACCAGACAAAGAAATCAATCAATAGAAAGGGCCTTTAGCTAAAGGTCAGACAAAATTTTAGTAGAAACCTTGGGGATTTTTTGAAGCAGCTACTAAGAAAAGTTGTCTTCTGAGATGATGTTTACTACAGGTTTTATTGTGCCTTCCTTCACAACCTGTGTAGGCTTCAGAGATCACTTAGAGTAAATTCCAAATGAAAGGTCTTTCCACTTTATATATTTGCAATAATTTTACTCAGAAAAATGGTGAACTCTTGAGGTGATGAGACCATTGTTGTAGTCAGATGTACTTAACTTCAGTGGTACAGATTTCTTTGAAAGTCTCTAATATTTTCAAAGCAATTAAAAAATACCCTTTGATTTTTATATCACATTCATCAACTTCAGTTTTTGTTTTACACAAAAACGGTCCTGCAGACCGATTTGGCACTTGGGCACATCATAAGCAGCTACATCTTCCTGTGTTTTATAAGTAAAGCTAGTGAAATTCCACAATCCCTTTTCATTCTCCTCCTTTTTAATGAATAAATTCCTTTCCTAATATTTAATCCATATTTTTCTTGTATGGAATATTTGTTTAATGCAGCAGATTCTACATTTGGATTGGAATTGGAATATATTGCCCTGACTTGGTAAATAACAGTATATCAGATGGACTAATAACTAGGCTACAAGTAGATGCCTGTGAATCAGTTGGTAACAATCTTACTGTAATGACTCTTTTGAGTTTCAACTCTCTGTGACATTTGATCACAATAGACTTTAGCTAAAAGCATCAGCAGTTTAAAGCAAAGTCTTTACATTAAAGATTTCTTGTGGAAAAAAAAAATTCGACTCCAGTAAGGTAGTTGCAGCTGCTCACCTGGGATACAAAATTGCCATTGTTATCGCTGCTTCCTTTGCCATTGGAAAATTTTATAATAGGAATTATATACTACAATAGTGTTAAAATGTAGAAAATATACTAGGCTGTTCCTGATCTCACCTGAATACTTCTCTGCACAACGGGAGCCACTTACCATTCATTATGTGCTGTATTTCTCAGAGTTTTCTTGTACTCAACATCTTATGTATCCCACCTTTTAGTCCTTGGTTGTCCTGATTCTACAGCATGACTGTATCTTTTTCAAAAACACAAATGAGAGAGAGAGAAAGGAAACAATACTTTCTGAAACTGTTTACTGAAGCTCTATTAATTAGGGCAGCCAAATACACAACTACTGTGTACATCATTTTCACTGAACTAGATTTTTATAGACGCTTCAGTTTCTTTTGCTTTTAAAACTAAGAATGTTCTATTACCTATAATGGGTCATACCGTAAACTCTGTCCTGATTTTTTGCACATCTTTCCTGTTACTATATTCTTGTTACAGTGGGATAGGGCATGAGAAAGGTGAGGAAAGGCTTTTTAATGAAGTACTATTGTGATGCTGAATTTATGATGTGTACAAGTATGGTACTTCCCTTCTTACTCAGAAAAATCAGAAGCTAAGACAAGTGGGGTTTTTTCTGAATATATGGCACAGAGTCAGTCTCCTATGTGTGCACATTTGGACTCTGAGCCTTTCCATAATTTATATGCTTATTGCAGCTTGTATTTTTATTGCAGCATATCCATACTACATGGTAAAAAATTGAATTGTGGTTCTTTTCTTCTAGACTAATAATTGGAGGAAAAATAATATAAGACAAGCTTAAAAACATTTTTTGCTAATGTCCATAACTTGAGAGTAATACAAATTTTGAAAGGTTGATGATGAATTAAACAATTCCACTTCTCATGATTGGTATGATTGTCCCCAGATGAAAACAACCATAAGAATTCATAAACATTTACTGGACAAGCCTGTGCTTTTGACTGCTGTGCAAACCTATCTCTAATTGGAATGGCCCACACTGTTTTGCTATATAAATAACAAATGACTTAATATTTTATTTACGCCTTGCTTCTGGCATCAAAAATTGTAATTCTACTAGAAAAAAATACAAAGTTGGTATTCAGACTTTTTTTAAGTACTCTTTCTACCCCTATGACTCCATTTCATACCTCAACATGGTCTCTGTGCAAAGTTTTGAAACAGTATTCATCTTGAGAACAGCATTTTGGGTACTCTTTTTATTTCATATTCAAAGATCCATATGGGATGTTTCAGAGCTTCTTTATAGTAATTCAGTCGTTTTTCATGGAGTGTGTGAGGGCCAAAACAGGTGATAGCATAATAGAGGGACAGAACAGGGTTTAAAATAAAAGATTCTCTCACAGTCTACTTTAGTCACTTGTGAAAAAAGGTCTTTTGGCAAAGCCTGATTTTCAGATCAGATGATCACTGATTAACTTTTTCTCCCCTTTCAATGAACTGTTACAACATTAAAAAGGGAGACAAGTAGCTTTGCTTCTTGCAGATGGGTTGAACATTTTTTACTGGAGGATGGTGGAAAAGTTATTACTTTCTGCTGTGTTATTATCCTAATAAATATGTTTCTGATGTTCTGTTTACCACTCTATGGCATTACATTAACAGATGATAGTGTTGTAATCCAATAAATAAATATTTAAATATGTCTTTCTAAATACTCATACAAGACCATTCACAACAGTAACAGAACACCTTACAAAGGCTGTTTCAAGTGAAGATAATTAAGCAGGTAATTATTTTCAGCTTTGTCAAAATAAACTGCAATTTGGAATCGGTGTGGGCTTATTAAAAACTCATCACATGTTGCATTTGAAGTTCTGTTTATTTGGCATTATTTCCCTCACTCATTTGTGTTTGTAGCTAGGGCTGGACTTGCCTCACCCAATTCAAGACAAAGCTCCCATTAGAGTGAGATTTATGGGTTGTTGAAAACCTATGTGTTAATTTCTCTATAGGGTAGTTTAGACCCAAGTCTGAAATGAAAAGCTATATACTGCACCTGACAGGAGCCTGCACATCCCACAGATGAAACTATGATAGTGAGTGCTTATCAAGGTGAGATTTTTGTTAGACTTATAATTTTTTGTAGATTTTTCAGACCTGTCAGTCCTTATTCTCAAGTTCTGTGAAAATGTTGCATTTTATGTAGAAAGCATTTCAGCAAGGGTATTCAAATCAGTAATGTTAAAGAGGTGATGGAGAAGGGCACCAGGCTTATTGTGAAAAGATGAAAAGTATAATTCTACTGGAAGTAGAAAATAATTACTAATGAGAGTCTTCATCTCCAGGTTAAAGGTGTTGGGGAGTTTATCTTATTGCTGTACACCTTATTGCAGTACAGCACTACAGTTCTGAGGCTGAAAACCAGACAGTGCAAATTAAAAGCATCTGCATATGCTGAGCTCTTCACTGACCTAACAAGATTTAGTAACCATAATGCTCTCAGTTGATCTAAACCAAATACTAAACAAAACAGGCCTTAATTACATTGTTTCCTTAACCCCCCCATTAAGCTCACTTTTACTATAATGGGAAGGAGAGAGGAGGTGGAATTAGACCTGAAATTTATGGTCTAACATTTATCTCATGAAATGCTGGTTGAAATCAATGGTAGTTAAATAATGCGTAAGTTTTTATTTTGTTTTAGAACGAGGGATGTTTGTTTTTCCTAGCATTTAAAAGAAGCAGTGGCATAAACAGCATCTATTCTTTTGTTCCCCATAACCTCCACGTGTAAGGCACTCTGAAAGGTGAAGAAATACATGGCATCCTTTATAAACTGAAGAGACCTCTCAAGGTGTGAAATGGAATAGTGGCTTCTTTCCCTATTCTGGAAAGGGATTCAAAACAGGATTTGGTTTATAAAGATCAGGACTGTTTATGGGATTCTGGAAAAGGTAAATTTTTATTTGTACATAGTTGGTTAATTATCTCTGTGATAGAGATATTGTTGTGTATTTTGTTCCCTGGCTGTGGAAATAAAGGGCATAGGCTCACTCCTTCTCTCTGGTCTTTTCTTTTGTGCTCTAAGAAATGTATTAAAGTTTCATCTTAAGCTCCTTCCTGTCACCACTAAAGCTCAGGTTGCCAATTCCATTCTCTTCATCTCCTTTTGTTTGATATAAGGGAAAAAAACCCATGGGGACACAGAGCTAAGAGTATCTCAAAGCCAGGACAGGGTACAAGAGCAAGTGATAATGTCTTCAGAGATTGTTTCACTCTTCTGTCTCGTCTTTTCTATCTTCACAAATGGAGTCAAATGTATCTGAACGTAACGTCAGTTTGGTGGAATATATTCAAATTTTCATAAATATTTTTGTTATTGTATTTAATTCTAAATATGATTATATTTCAAATGAATATTATTAAAAGGCAAGTGCATTTCAACACTCATCTTCTGATCAGCTCAGTAAAGCATGCAATTAATGTAACATGTGTAGCAGTGACAGGAATAAAATAAGAAAAGGTGCAGAAGATTTTAGGTATTCAGAACTTGTCACAAATCATAAAGTACTCGACAGTTTTCAACGATCAAAGAAATGCACTTTATTTATAAGCATAAATGAAAGAACTATCAGAGTAGCATGAAGGCAACTCTGGATAACTTTTAGCTACTCTATGATGAGAAACACCCAGCAGTCTAGAGGATTTTTAAATTAACAGCCTGTCTGTTGCTAAATGTTCCAAGTACACCCAATTGATGAGTAGATCTGTAATAATATACCATTGATCATATAACAATAGGTGATGGAAATATAGTGGGGCAGAGAGTAGTTAAAAAAAAGCTACCAGCTGTCAATTGCTTTATTCAAATTTTCTAACTTTTATAATTCTGTTTGAGCCTCTTAGAAACATGGTAATTAATTTGGTTTTCTTCTGCTTTTTTTCCCTATTTCTCAAACTGTTTTCTCTCATATCCTTCTGACTCCTGGTGTAACAGAATTTAACATTATTCTGAATCTTAAACATCCTAATTTGTGCAGAAAATTCACTGGTTTGGGAATGACTTTAAAAAAAAAAAGCAAAGATGTTAAAATAAGTTGTTAAGCTTCTATTCATTGTTTTCTTGGTTATTCAAAAATAGGTTCTATTTGTAAATTAATCTTACATATTTCAGCAAAATCTTAAAAAAATATAATTTATGTTAGAGTGTAATGTTTGCTAAATTTTAAAGAATACATTGTAGATGTAGCTGTAAAACATTAGATTATTCTAGAGTAAATGTATGTTCAGGATTCTCATTAAAGATTTTCGGGGTTTTTGGAGGTGATGACCTTACCATCAGTACTGCAATGAATTTAATTGGGGAAAGAATTTTCTTTACTACTTCAAAAATAACGGATTCTTCATATTGAAGTTCAATAATTCTGGTTGTTACTACTGTATGAATAATCTAGTGCAAGGTAACAAACCTCTCATTGAAGCAATTTATACTGAATGACTTCGCAAGAAAGGTCATATGGATCATGCTTCTGTGGAAGGAGCTCATTGCTCCCGGAAGCATCCCAATACAATTAGAATTTTCTTCTTTTAACTGTTTCAAACTTCTTTTAGAATGTTTTGACTGCATTCAGTTTCACTTAGTTTTTTTCATTCTTATACTACTTATGATCTTAGTTTAACTAAATATTACACTTTAGTTACATGGATCACCTTGTGGTAGGTCCTAAGATAACTTTCCTCTTCTTGGAAACCTCTTTCATCTGCATTTGTAGGAGGCTTCCTCATTCCTACTGGCATTTATAATCAAAATAATACATGATAGAACCAAATGTGGGCCTACTTTGAGTACCACATAATTCCCACATAAGAAAAGAACTATTTAGTTTCATGAATCTATTTTGAAAGATGCTTTGACTCGCTTCAGAAATTTAAAGCTTTCAGAATATGGGAGACATCAAGCCAAAACTTCTGTTTTTACAATGCCAAATTTAACTACCGTAGAAATTGCTTCTGTTATTACTGCTTGAATAGTTTTAAGTGCTCTCCACACATCTGTGAAACAGATTGGAATAGTTGTTTTGTAAAAAACATGGCAGTGGATGGCGGTTTGCAATGTAGGAACCCTGGAGTCAGGTCTCTGATCTTTCTTGCTCAAGACATGATCTGCTTTGCACAACAGACTAGCACGTAGGTCTCTACCACCCTTGATCCTACTCCATGAGACTTCTGCCACGGGGATCGGCTGGCGGCTGACACATTCGGCAGAGAAAGGATCTCACAAGCTGGAGTGCAAATCCCTGCCCCTGGCTGGGAGCAAGGCCAGCCCAGGGGCAGCAGCTGGAGTCAGCCAAGAGTCTGCATTGCCAGGCACACATACTGGGGATTTATTAGGATCTTGCTTCTAACAGAACAGCTCCATTTTACAGCAGGTCTATTTTACCACGAGATTTTACTAAGGACACAAAAGTCTTCCTGTCCATGGGTTGAAATACTTCAGATTTCCTTTTCATGTTAAGATCATGGAATAAGTGGCCTTATCTGCATGGTTCCCTGCATTTATGGAACATTAGTTTGGTTTCTTGAAAACCAAAATCTTCTTTTATCATCTCTAATTTTTTCCATCCCATGTTCCAAGGAATATTTGAACCTTAGACTTTAAAGTGCAAAGTGGTACAGCAGATGAGCTAAGCAGTGGTTTTTATTCAAAGGAATAAGAATAATTATTCAACTTTGTACAATATGGCATTATTAGTGGACAAAATATCTTTAAAAAGAATTGTATCTGGGAAGCAAACTTCCTCAACACAGCTCTGTGAATAAAAGTGATGAAGTTGGCACTGGACTCTTTTCTCTAGTTGCACAAAACCTTTTACTCACATATTAACAGCTATAGCAGTCAAGTATTTTATTGATAAATACTCTTGTTGGTCATAGCTAGTCTGTCAGGATTCACTGGTTCTGTGAAAATAGTACTTGACTCATCAAGCAGAGCCATAGCTCTGTATTTGGGAAGCACAAAGTATATGATTGTATTGAGAGGTCTACGTTTCATTGCTGGGAAGGTGGGGAAGATGCAGTTATTCTCTTTTCTCTGAAAAAAAAGGCTGGATTGATGGAGAAGCAATGTCTCAAAACTCTAAAGTATAATGGGGGAAACTTCTATTTTCTGAATCTTCTCTGAATCTCTACGTGTTCAACTTGATAGGAGATGTTATGTTGCCAGCCTTACTTGAGTTGCTTGAGTCTAAGAGTTCTTTCGAGGACAAGACTGTAGGTTGGTCACACTGGCATGCAGCAAGAAAAGACAAATAATGTGACCTGAGGGCTTCAAAGATGATGTCTGAATCTAGGATGGCAGAGAAATGTTAATCTCCTGGATTCATCACTTTTTTAGTGTTGCAGGTACAGACTAATGATTATCAGTATATTTCAAACCTTTCAGAATACTTCATAAATTTAGTCTAATTCCAGATGAGAGCAAACTATATTTTCGTATCCACTGAGATTAGTTTTCTTAGGTACATATAACGGTAGACATTTGATTTGTTTCAAGAAATATACTTTTAACTGTTTTTGCATTTGTTTTCATGTTTTCAGTATCCTATGTTTTAAGAGCAGGTTGTAGGAGTAAGTAATAAATTATCAATAAATTTGTCTGAAAAAACGTTTCAATTTATTTGGATAAAATTTATAATGAATTGAGATAGACCTTCTTTTTGAAGATGTTGTAATTGTTTTTCTAAGTCCTTTTTAGCCAAAATCTGCAAAATTTTTGTTATTTTCTTCATCAATAACTTTTTTTTTAAACAAACTTTTTCTTTCTAGAAAGTCATTTACATTTGAGAAACAAAGTTAAATTAAGTGCTCTGAAATCGTGGAAGCAAAGGGTTACATTTGGATAGAGTTATGGTCCACTGTAATGAGATTTCATTTCAGTATCCTATTCAAGACAGAGGCAGTATCAGAAAAATGAGCTCTCCTGGCATGTGAATACTATTTTTCATTGAATAGTAGTTATGAGATTGGAGACCATTTAATGTTCTTTTTGTTTATTTTGCAGTTTAATGAAACACCCTGAACTAGGAAGTTCTGAATGCCAGGTGATTTTGTTTGGTTCTGAAGACTTACAGGTAGGGTACTTCTAAGCATTAGTTAGCTAAAGAAAAAAGACTGTCCAGTGGAAATTTCTCCTTATTTTCATTGTGATGTTAAAGTATCTATACATATATACCCATATACACAAACATATGCTTGCCTGCATGTATGCTTGCAGATACACATGTAAAAAAACCTATTTACTTTATATGCATAAGGCATTTATAACTAGCATGATTGACAGATATTTTGCATTTTTTTTCCTGCTAAATGGACCCAAGGTATCCATTCTTGATTAATTCTGTTTTGGTTATGATCGAAAAGAGAATTACCAGAAATTTATTTTCACAGCGAAACAGTGAAGAAATACACATTTAGAGTAAATTGATATATGGCTTTTTCATTAGTCCTTATTGAACAGCATGAAAGAAAACGTGATATGAAATAAAACATTCCTATGCATCCATTTCACACCATTTGCTCTTTTGCACTTTGTACCTCTTAAACATGAAAACATAGAACAGATGTCTTATGAATTATGTATATTTCATAACAGAAGACAATTGTCACATGTATTTTGATGCTGAATAATTCATAAATAATCTGCTACATCTACAGAGGGACCAATCCACTTCTTATTGTAAGAGACACTTAGATAATGACATGACCCAATAATGTGCATTTGCCGCCCAGAAAGCCAATCGTGTCCTGGTCTGCATCCAAAGCAGCATGGCCAGCTGGCCAAGGGAGGGGATGCTGACCCTCTGCTCCACTTTGGTGAGATCCCACCTGGAGTGCTGCATCCAGTTCTGGGATGCCCAGCACAGGAAGGATATCAAGGTGTCAGATTGAGTCCAGAGGAAGGCACAAAGATGATAGGAGGGATGAAGCACCTCTCCTACAAAGGCATATTGAGAGACCTGGGATTACTATGCCTAGAGAAGAGAAGGCTCTTGTGAGACCGTAAAGTACCCTTCCAGTACCTAAAGGGGGCCTGAAAGAGAGCGGGAGAGGGACTTGTTACAAGGGCCTTTATTGATAGGAAAAGGGGTAATGGCTTTAAACTGAAAGAGGTTAGGGTTACAATAGATATTAGGAAGAAATTATTACTGTGAGGGTGGTGAGACATTGGAACAGGCTGCCCGGAGAATTTGTGGATGCCACATCACTGGAAGTGTTCAAGACCAGGCTGGATGGGGCACTAAGCAACCTGGTCTAGTGGAAAGTGTCCCTGCCCATACCAGCAGGGTTAGAACTAGATGATCTTGCAGGCTCCTTCCAACCCAAACCATCCTATGATTCTGTGACTATAAACAAAATAAAAACCCCCAAACCCAAGTTAATTTGCCCTTGAGATATGATAGGCCTACTAAGGATTTTGCTTTCAGAAGTTGCAGGGATGAGTAAATCTCTCTAATAAAAACTTCAAGCATTTCTTATGCTAGCTGCTAGCATAGGGAATTTTCCTAGGCTATTTTTCAAAGAAGAACTTTTTGGGGAAATATAATATGGTAAAACTTATGTCAAACCCTTGAGCTTAAGGAATAAATATTATATACCAGCATTTTTGGGTGTCATATGCTTAATAGATAGCAAAATATGGTTAAAAAACCCCACACCACAAATGCCAGGAGATCATTTCTATTAGCAATTTAGAAAAAAGCCTGGTAGAATACTTCAAAAGCATTTGAAACTATATTTGTCAAGTAAAGGATAATTTGAAAATGTCAATACATTCCATTGGGATTGAGAAAAGAAACCTCTAATGTAAATGTAACTTAAATAAAATTTCAGGAATACTTTGTTCATTAGAAATTAGACATTACTATGTTGATACATATAATACATCATTTAATGTGTGTCTGAAAAATTATCAGATATAATATTATAAATTATGGGCATCTTCAAATGATCAAAAATGATTGTCACCTGAAATGAAAAACTCTCTTAAGTGATTTTGTGTGCATTTAATTTACCACATTGGCAATTTTTTTTGCACATAAGTAAAATGGAATAGTTGAATTCTGTAGATATTAGACACATTTAAAATATTTTTTACTTAACAATGGGGACAGTTGGTGTGCTGAGGCATGCAGCAACTTCATTATAAGGCATAGAATTTAAAAAAAAGCAAATGCAGGCAGACAAGACTTGTTTTATTCAGTATTTTTCTCTAAGTCTATTGCAAAGAATTGGATACACAAACAAATTGAATGCCAGGAATTAAATAAAAATAAAATAGATTTTCTGTAAAATGCAACTTGCAATGTAAATTATACAACAGTAAAATATCAGAATAATTTACTAATTTAGAGTCTGCACCTTTTTTTCTAATATAAGAACAAGCATAGAAAAGATGATAAGGTAAGGTGAGTATTGAGTCAAGGTGAATATTAACTTTTCAGACAGTGACTAGCATCCATAGTAAAGGCAATTCCTTTTCATTATATAGAGAATTCCATCAGATACAATTTTTAGTTCTGAAATAGGACAAGCACTTGCTTACAGATGTTAGAAGCAAACCATTGAGTTGCCAGCACTTTTGAAAATTTGATACAGTTCATTAAAATTTTGACACATAACAAAAATAAGTTTTGAAATAAAAATGTTTTTTATTCTAAAAAAAGTGGGTATAGTATTTTCATGTATTAAAATGTGCTTCTACTTTTTTTCTCTTTTAAATCAATGTGTACCTTCTATCTGATTTTCAATACCAAGTACATAATCCATTCTTGAAGTAACTCCTATTGCCCTTTTAGATTGAAAAGTGAAACCTTATGAATTTTACCAGTAATTTGCCAAGGTAGAAACGACATTAAATAAGCGCATAGTTTCATTAAAACTTTTTAAACCTATTTGCAAATAAAAATAGGAAAAAACTTCTGCATAAAACATAATTCTGGTGTTTTGTGTCTGGCAGAGACTGAGTGCTGTTCACAGTCTTCCTGTTTTAGTGAGATAGATTTGAACCAGTGGAAGATCCTCTTTAACAGTCAATCAAGCTCATATAAAAGAAACTGGTGAACAACTGCTAGCAAAATGAGATTGTTGAGGGTCAGTGACCACAGTTACTCATATATATCCAATATATTTTTCTCCATTCTCCAAGTCTGATCCAAAGCTGAGAAAGAAGAGGATAAATGAAACAAATCCACTTAAGACTCTAGAATATTTGTGGGACAATTGTAAATCCTTTAGCATTACTGTGTTGGGATTTGTCTTATCCCTGACAACTGTAGCTGGATGAAAGCCAAATCATACTAAAATTAACTTGAATTTTTCAAAGATAAAATCAGCCACTATATACATTGTGGAAAGTAGTTGATAAAACAATAAATATAAGCACAGAGTAGATATGAAATTTGACAAATCAAACAGCAAGATGGTATAAAGTAGTTGGGATGTGTATTAAAGACCTTAGTTTTAAACCTACTGAGAAAAACCCTAAAGACAAAAAAATTCTTAAGGAGAAAAAATAAAGTAAAATAAAAATTGTTAGACCTAGTAGTTGGGTTTAAGTCAAAAATCCTCAAATTTTGACTCAATGGTCAAGAATTCAGTATTCCACACAACGATCCATGAAAAAACCCTATATATTTTGTTCCTGAAAAACTCTGGGTGCTTTATTTTAATGAGCAAAAATGTTTTTGATCCTGAATGATTGCTGCTAATGACTTTATTATGGCTTAGGCAAAAATCATCTATGTGAAACTGAAGGCCATGTTTATTTTTTGACAATTTCTATGCCAAATTTCTCATCTTTTTATTAGTCTGATGGTTAGAGAAGTATCCTATGAATTGAAAAATTGTATGCCTTCTACAGTGCATTGGGTTTGCAAGGCCTGGTTTTTGATAGTGGAGGCAATACAGGGGTGGCTCCTGTGAGAAGCTGCTAGAAGCCCCACCATCATGTCCTGCAGGGCCAACCCCTGGCTGGCTGCAAAGATGGATGTGCCACAGGCCAAGGCTGGGCCAGTTAGAAGTAGCGGTAACGCCTCTGTGATAACAGATTTAAGAAGAAAATCAAAACAATTCTTGTGGAGCAGTTTTAATTCCAGCCAGAGAACAGGGGGAGAGTGAGAAGATGTGAGAGAAACAGTTATGGAAATACCAAGGTCAGCGAAGAAGGAGAGGCAGGATGTGCTCCAGGCACTGGAGCCGAGATTCCTCTGCGGCCTGTGGTGAAGGCCATGGTGAAGCAGCTGTGCCCCTGCAGCCCATGGAGGCCACGGGGGTGCAGAGATCCACCTGCAGCCTGTGGAGGAGCCCACGCTGGAGCAGGTGGATACCTGGGAGGAGTCTGTGATCCTGTGGGATATCCATGGAGAGAGGGGCCCTGTTCCCAGGCTGGAGCAGCCTGTCCTTGAAGGACCGCACCCTGTGGAGCAGTGACCCACGCCGCAGCAGTGTGAGGGGTGCTGCTGCCTGTGGGATGGACTCACGTTGCAGCAGTGCACAGGGAGCTGTTGCTCGTGAGATGGACTCACTTGGAAAAGTTCCTGGAGAACTGTCTCCCGTGGGAGGGACCCCATGGTGCAGCAGGGAAAACAACTCCTCTCCCTGAGCAGTGGGAGAAGCCATGGATGATGGACTGACCAAAATCCCCATTCCATGTCTCCCTACACCGTTAGGATAGGAGGGAGAGCTGGGAAGGAGGGAGTGGAGGGAGAAGGTGTTTTTAAGGGCTTGTTTTACTTCTCATTATCCTGCTCTGATTCTGTTAGTGTAATAAATTCACTTCATATGTTTAAGTTGAGCCTGTTTTGCCTGTGATAGTATTTGATGAGCGAACTCTCCCAGTCCTTATCTCAAGCTATGAACCCTTTGTCAAATTTTCTCCATTCTGTCCAGCTGGAGAGGAGAGTGAGTGAGCAGCTTTTCGTAGATGTGTGGCATCTGGCCAGGGTCAATCCAAGACATACAGCTTTAAAGTGTTTAAAATCCTGTTTCTGAGGTTCCTAAACAATGACATACCTATACCACAGTGGAAAGGGAAAAAATCACATCTCTCCTGTTACACATATGTGACTATGGTGCTAAGAATCCAAAATTCATTAAGAAAAAACATTTTTCTTAATGTATAAATGAATATTTTGTATTCCAGTTTTGCCTATTACTTCTTGCCCTGTAACTGAGTACCACTGAGAAGACACTGTCCCTTGTCTTCCTTACTGCCACCTGTCAGATATGATTAAGATTCCCCTGGAGTCTTCTCTTCTCCAGGCTGAACAGTCTCAATCCTCTCAGCCTCTCTTCATATGTCAGATGCTCCTATTCCTTAAACTTTTTCACGCCCTTCTAGTAAGTCCATGTGTTTATGTTTTGAGGAGCCCAGAATGTGACCTGGCACCCCCAGATGTGTCTCACCAGTGTTGAATAGAGGGCAAGAATCACATCCCTTGGCCTGATGGTGATGGTCCTAATGCAACGTCTGGGATGCAGTTGCTCTTCTTTCCTGCAAGGGCACATTGCTAGCTCAAATTCAAGCTGTCCTACAGGACTTCCAAGGTTCTTTCTGCAAAATGGAGTTTCCCTTTAGTGGAAGATTCAAGCTCTTTAGTATTTTGAAACTTGTCATGACCATGAATTTTATATACTTGTCAGTGCAGTACTAACTCCCTTTCCCCTACACAACCAAACGTTTAGTAGAAACAATACTTATTTTAATGAAGAATGTGTCTACCTAGTTGTAAAACTAAATTGCATGTCCAAAGTTTTTAAGAAATTGACCTGAAAAATAACGTCCTTTGGATTAATCTGAATTCTTAATGAATTCAAGGGTTACAATATTATTCTCTTATCCATAGTAAGCCCATTCCAAATTTTCCTTTCTTTCAGGAATAAAAATCAAATGATACTAAAATAGAAGAGCACTTGAATTCTTTTGAGAAATTATGTCTGAACTTTTAATTTTTTTTACAGTACTATATAACGAATTAAATTAATAACATACAATAAAACATAATGATTTCCAAACCATGAGCATTTTTCATGATCTCAAATGGAAATGCATTTTAGTGTTTTAATGTATACTAATTGGTTAGTACTACTAATCCTGATTTGATTATCAAGAACTTATAAGGAATACAAGTTGGAATTATGGTTCCAGCTGGTGAAATAACATCCCCTTAATTTTCTGTTCTGTTGACAATAATTAGCTGCTCTAAACAGGTATTAAATAAATGCTTCACTTATGCTAAGGCCAAAGCTTAAATCTAGCTATCTATAAATAGTTTTGATTTAAATTATTTCTAACTATATGTTAATATATATTTATTTTCAAAAATTATAAACCCCAGTCATATTCTGCCAATTGATTCAAAAATGCAAGGTTAAAAAAACATTGTTTCTGCTCTGTGCAGATGTTCTCTCTGTGCAGTACCTGTAGTACTGCATCTGGCAGTTCTGGAAGTCTGGAGTGAGATGTAAATGCTGCATTCATAGGGACTGGAATGGGAAAAAAACCCCATAGTATGTAAAAGGGACTAGAAAGAGAAGTGGTTTTTTGTTCTGTATTTATGATAAATAAGAGGAAGGATTATCAGACTATGACAGGTTTTCCTGCTGTTTTTGTAGCTTTCTGAAAAGAATCCTAGGTTTTCTGTTTCATTTTATACCACTGTGTTGGTTTTGTCTGGGTTAATTTTCTTCACAGTGGCTGGTATGGGGCTGTGTTTTTGATTTGTGCTGAAAATAGGGTTGATAATATAAAGATTTTTTTCATTTAGTGCTTGCACAATTTTCTGCTTTTTGTACTGCCACACTGGCATGAAGGCTGTGACTGCACGGGACGTTGGGAAGAGACACACCTGGAACAGCTGGCCCTAACTGCTCAAGGGGATATTCCAGACCATATGGAATCACGCTCTATATATAAAGAAGGAGGAAGAGGGAGAGTCTGGAGTGATGGCATTTGATGGTGTCTTCCCAAGTCACCGTTACACATGCGGCTTTTCTGGGAATGGCTTAACACCTGTCTGCCATTGGGAAGCAGTGAATGAACTCCTTGTTTTGCTTTGCTTGCATGAGTGGCTTTTGCTTTCCCTGTTAAACTATTTTTATCACAACTTGAGCTTTTCAGCTTTTAACCTTCTGATTCTCTCCTCAGTTCCATTGGTGGAGGAGTGAGTGAGAAACTGCATGGAGGTTGGCTGCTGGCTGAGGTTAAACCACAACAAACACATACAGAGTTCCTACTCTGGTCCTGTCCAGCCTCCTGTCTCTAAAGTTCTTCCTTAAAAGAATCAAACCCAGAAATGAATGATGAATTAGGAGCATTGACTCCCAGCCATAGGATTCTGAAGGGTTCTCCTGGCTAATTCTGGAAGAGGAATGCTAGCAGAGGAAGCATATAAAGAGAGAGAAATGATTGTCCCAACTCCAGTTCCACGCAGGACAAAGTGAGGGGTTGGCAGGGCAGGGAAAAAGAGGAGAAAATAATAGAATTGTAGGATCATGGAATAGTTTGGGTTGGAAGGGACCTTTAAATGTCATCTGTCCAACTCCTACAAAATAAGCAAGGACATCTTCCACTATATCAAGTTGCTCAGAGCCGCATCCAACCTGGCCTTGAATGTTTCCCCAGGTGTGACATCTTCCACCTCTCTGGGCAAAGTATTCAAGTGTTTTACCACCTTCATTGTAAAAAATCTTCTTTCTTATATCTAATCTAAATTGCCCCTCTTTTAGATTAAAACCATTACCCCATGTCCTATCAAAATAGGCCCTTCTGAAAGGTTTGTTCCCACCTTTCCTGTATGACCCTTTTAGGCAGCAATAAGGTTTCTCTGGAGCCTTTCTGATCCAAACTGAACAACCCCAACTTTCTCAGCCTGTTCTCATAAGGGAAGTACTCCAACCATCTGATCATCTTTGGTGCCCTCCTCTGGACTTACCCCAAAAAGTCCATATCTTTCCTATGCTGGGGACCCCTGAAATGATGTGATTTGAACAGCTTGAAAAGAGAAACAATATTATGCAATTTTTTAAAAGTTAGGGGGTTTTAGAGTGGGGCTTTTCTTAGTTTGGTTGTATTTTTCTTTTGTTTTGCCTTTTTTTTTTTTAATTTAAAATCATTTTAATCCAGGGTTTAGCTCATATAAGCTTCAAATTTCTATACACTATTCACATAGAGTATGCAGAGAAATCAATAAATGGAATTTGAATACAAATATATTTGATGAAATTATGAATTGTTTTCAGAAAATCAGATCAGTCCTCAGAGTGAAAAACAATGGTATTTTTTCTCAAACAGGCAAGATTGTTGTTTATTATTGGAGAATGTGCCATAATTTATGTGTTTCTTCAGGAGATTAATTTTATATCAAAATCAATGTGACCATTTATTAACTTGTGTACCTGTAGGATAAACTGTAGAAATGTTTTGCTTTCTAATTTAAAATACTAGTTGAAATTTCAAAATTACTTCTGATACAAATTTCATAACAGCAATATGAATGTTTGTGACAACAGCTTTCAAACAAATAGATTAAAAAATTAATCTATTTTTGCCACTCATTCCCTTCCTGTTGTTTCTGTTTAGGCTTTTGGCATTCAGAACAGAAGTTGTACCTGTGTTTATTGATAAATGAGATAATGCTAGTGTGAACTCTAGAAAGAAGCAGTATACACATAGTATGCTGTAAAGTGTCAAAGTTGTTACCATTAATTTGGCACTTTGGGAAAGAAATTCTTTTCACAAGCAGAATAAGAAAAAGGTCAGAGGAAAGAATAGTGAGAACAACTCTTACAGAGCCATCTGAATTTTTTTCGAATTATAACACAGTAATGATACTACTTGCTCAGATGATGCCTCTAAAATGGAAATGAATTGCTTTTTCTAAAGGTACTTTCTAAACTTCAAAAGACACTATTCTGCCACTTTGCATGTTTCTAAACAGATGAAATCAAATATCTCATCATCTCCTTTTCTCAGTTTTCAGATTACTGTTTCTAGGTATTTGGTAATTTGCCATGGTAATGAAAATGCTGGATCTTGGCTGTGTGCCATGAAATTGCAATAGAATGTATTGTGATTGCTTTTATGGGAATAGTAGTGATCAAGATGAAAAATATACTTTGAATATACTAAAAGTTGGGGCAACGTTAATTTCTTTCTCTCTCTTTCCTGTCTGTTTTTTCCTTCTAGCTCATTTTTGGGACAAGAAACTAATTTGTCTTCTAGACAGAACTGTTTTCTAACAACATGCTCCATGCAATGAGGTGAAGCATTATAGTGCCAAAACCAGATTTTGGTTGCATCCTTTTGACATTATTAATTTCATTATGTTTTCCTCCAACACCTTTACTTACATATTCTTTCTTTAACCTTCAGTGCACCATTCAGAATTCTGTCCACCATTCAGAATTCTGTCCACATGCTATAGAATAAGTAAATCAGACAGGATACACTGATTTACAGATTTTAATTTTCACGGGCATTTAAAGAATTCTAGCTGTGAAAGTGACTGAAACAGTTACAGATTCCAATTCGACATAAATACATATTATAGAAGACCACAGAATATTGTCTCTGGAAGACAATTTAGATCATGAGAGCCAGATGCAAGTAGATACAAAATTAAAAAAGTGTTAGGCTTAGGTAAAGACAGGTCATTTTGTCCACTGGTAGATCAAAGAATGACTGGGATATAACTAAATTTTAGACAGCCTTTGACAACTTGTTCCATAATCTGGCTATGTTTTAGTATAGGTAAGAAACCAAATTACTTTCCAGGAAAAACGCAGCCCAGCCATACCATTATTCTTAAAAATCTAAGGCAAAAATCCCATTGGTCTCAAGGCTTTTCCAGCCTGGAGAAAAGAAGATTGTGGAGGGTGTTGTGGTTTTGCAAGGCCTGGTTTTGGTAGCAGGGGGTTCTACAGGGGTGGCTTCTGTGAGAAGCTGCCAATGTCTGTCTGGCTGCAAAGATGGACGTGCTGCTGGCCAAGGCTGGGCCAATTAGAAGTGGTGGTAACGCCTCTGTGATAACAGATTTAAGAAGGAATTCAAAACAATCCTGGTGGTGCAGTTTTAATTCCAGCCAGGGAAGAGGGAGAGAGTGAGAAGATGTGAGCAGAAAACAACATGGAGGCACCAAGGTCAGTTCAGAAGGAGTGGGAGGAGGTACAGGAGCCAGAGCCGAGATTCCTCTGCAGCTGGTGGTGAGACCACGGTGAAGCAGCTGTGCCCCTGCAGCCCATGGAGGCCCACGGGAGTGCTGAGATCCACCTGAAGCCATGGAGGAGCCCATGTCAGAGCCAGAGCAAGTGGCTACTTAAAAAGGACTGAAGCCTGTGAAGAAGTGATCCACACCACAGCAGCTTGAGGGGGGCTGCTGCCTGTAGGGATGGACTCACATTGCAGCAGTTTGCAGAGGTCTACTGCTCATGAGATGGACTCACGTTGGAGGAGTTCCTGGAGAGCTGTCTCCCAGACAGGACCCCATGGTGCAGCAGGGGAAAACGGCTCCAATTCTCGAGCAGCGGAAGAAGCCACAGATGATGAACTGACCAAAACCCCCCATTCTCTGTCTCCCTGCACTGTTGGGGTAGGAGGTAGAGCTGGGAGGAGGGATTGGCGGGGGGAGAAGGTGTTCTCCAAAAGCTCGTTTTATTTCTCATTATCCTACTCTGTTTCTGTTAGTGTAATAAATTTACTTTCATATCTTTTAAGTTGGAGCCTCTCCTGGGTCCTTATTTCAACTAATTAGCTCTTTGAATTTTTTTTCTCTCCTCTGTCCAGCTACAAGGGAAGTGAGCGGGTGGTTTCCATGGGTGCCAGGCTCAAACCATGACAGAGAACCTAACAGAACAGCAGCACGACCAAGCCTATGCCTATGCAGAGGTTATCAAGAAGAAGGAATCAAGCTCTTCACAGTTTTCTAGGGTGGGAGTACAAGAGACAGCGAACATTGAAATGAGATTCACATAGGACATAAGGAACACCTCTTTTGTTATGAGAGAGTCAGAGGATGAAGAGGTTGTCCAAAGAGGTTATGCAATCTCCATCCTTGGAGGTTGTTGAGACCTGGCAGGACAAAGCCCTGAGTATTTTGATCTCATAGCTGACCCCATTTGAAGCAGGAGGCTGGATTAGAGAACTTTAGAGCTCCCTTTTGAAGTGGCTTATCCTGTGATTCTAAGATCCTATAATAAGTAATTCCTAAAGCAGGAAACTGTTCACAGAAAGCCTCTTCTACAATTTAAAAAAAAAAAACCCAGAAAAAAAATTATTCTTAAATTTTATAAATTCTCAAAATATTTTCTAAAGTTATACTACACAAACATGGATTTTAATATTATACCAGATTTTTTTTTTTGCACTTAGAAATCTTCACCCTTATCTTTACAGGAAGTCTCATAATAGAACAGTCAATGTAGAAATGCCGAAATTCCAAAAATATTCTTTTTCCATGTTAATTAAACTGTCAATAATATATTGCAAACAGTGGCTATTTTTTTTTAAATCTGTGTGTGTGTGTAAGTAAACCTGTTTTATTTTTCTCCAACTGTAATATTTCATCTTTTAAAGGCTATCTTTGCCTCCCAACCTTGCCTTGCTTATATCCCTAGTCCATCATGGGTATGGATACAAAACCACTAGCATTACTTGTTTCTCCTAAGTTCAAAGATTGTTTGTTATGATCTTTTGAAATGCAAAGATTCAGTTTCAAGGTTTCTGCTTGATTGCTTTAATGAAATTTAAGGACAAAATTCATTAATCAGTCACGTACTAGACAATGCATAGTTTTACATCTGACATTTGCTAATGCACACCTCAAAAGAAAGTAATTTTTTTTTCGCTTTTGGTATTCTTGAAAGTACCTTTCTAACTGAGGGGAATTCCAGTTCTCCAGGAGGGAGAAATTTTGTAATTGAAGCAACAAAACAGAGTTGGCAGGAATGAATAATTAAAAAAACCCCCTCTCTCCTGATTAGATAGTGTATACTGTCTCCTTAACTTTGTAGAAATTTAAAATTCAGTTTGTGAAGTGTAGGCTAAACAAGCTTGGGTTGCATAAACAGAGCAAATGTTATAGGCTGCTACATCCAGAATATTGGCTGTAAGCCCTGTGGTAAACTGCCTCAGTTAGAAGTTTGACTGCAAGAAGATAGAAAAAAAAAATAGAGGTAATCTTTTTGTTTTCAACGTAAGAACATCTGTGCTGGATCAGATCAGTCATTCTGCTTTGGACAGTGGTCAGTAATAGGAATGGAGTGTAAGAGACAGGGAAATTCTAAAATATACTTTCTTCTTTTTTACTTTATTGTTTCCTGGCAATAACTAGGGCAGAGAATTCCTGCCTCAAACTGTTGCTTCTGTCTGATCACTGCATTTAGTAGCCAAAAATAAACGTATCCTTTTGAACCCATTTATACTTTTGTACACAAAAAGTTACTGTGGCAATAAACTATTCTTTTAAAATTTGAAAAAAAAAATACCATTAGGATCCAGAAATATTTACTTTAAATCTGAGTCTGTAAATATAAGTAAACTGTTCTTCTCCTAATAAGTAACTTGTGCAGTGACAAAACATGTTTTAATTAACTCTGTTTTATCACCTCTGATAATTTCTAGTGAGATCCAAATCCTAAACAGAGTTTTTTAATAACATCAGATGCAAAATCTTGTGTTTGGTGTACACAGTACCTTTCTCAGTTTTCTCCACTATTTTCAGCTCATTATGAAAGGATTAAGTTTCTTTTGTTGTTCACAAGAGCAAGAGGACAGCACTAGTTACGTGGTGCGGTAGAGCACGGAGCGCTGCACTAGGAGCATCCACTTACCAGCTGCACAGCACACCCTGCCCTGTGCGTGGGCCTAGGGGCGGCGGACGCCCAGTAAGCTCAGGTAGCCCACTAAACCTCATGCAGCTGTAGTAGCTGGTACTCAAAACCATTCTTATCATTGGTCTGTTGTCTAGATTTACGTGCATCTGGTTAAGGTTCAGAGATCCCTTTGCATTTTTTTCTTTGCATGAGCAGTACCTTATTGAGTGAAAAGGAAAAGAAATTCAGCCTTCTTGTTAGTCACTTTGGTATGTAGTGAAAAAAGGTGATATGTATAAGCCTGACATTAGAGCTATTATTCCACTAAATTATTGTCATAACAATCCCCATATTGGATACACAACATGGGTTTTTGCTATTCTGCAGCAAACACTTCTTCTGTATGTGTAATTACAGAATAGTTATCTCAGTTTAACTCATATCTAATTATGTAAATAGGCATTTATGCCCTCAAACTGCATTTTGCATACTGCTCTGACCTAGGAATCATGCCTTTGCTTGCTCATATGCATGTCTTAGAGGTGTTGGCCCAAAACTTCTTTACATGAAAGTTTATAAATAAAGATCACGTAGAAATCTTATTATTTTTAAGCTTATTTTTATGTTCTCCCAGATGTGAATTGTAGGCAAATCAAAAGTGATCAAGATGGCAAGATTATGAATGCTCCAGTGTTGAAACTTTTTATTTCTGTACTGGAATTCAAACATGTCTCCTGGAATTTTATGAATACTGACATTTAACAAAGGAGAGGCATAAATATTTTTTTAAAGTTTGGTGGGTAAGAAGCTTGCATGTTAAGACAAAAGTTTTTGCTTGCATGTGAATATTTTTTCATCCAGAAATCATGCCAAACCAGACTGTTCCTGTTGGTCATCCTCTCCACAGACCACTAACTATGTTGTCTCTCTATTCTGTGTGTTTCAGTTTTTGGGGTTTTTTTCTGTTACATTTTTAGCAAGTCTAATCATCCCTCTTGCTTTCTCGTCTCTGCTTTCTCTTTTTCCTAACTCTCACAGATGAAGATTCCCCAGCACTGCTTTTTCAAAAATGGTTTCTGAGAAATGGGTGACCTCAGTGGAACAGAAAATGCTAGCAAAATATTTCAACCCGTTCTTATATTAGGTATTAAACAGCTATGTTTTATGCCTGGATGATTAAGCCATATCTATCATAGTTCTGGTGTTTAATGATTTAATTAATAAAGCCCATTCCGTGACATGGAATCAAGTATTCACATAAGCCTTAACTACTTAAGACAGCAGAAAGCAATAATTTATAATACTCCCAAAAGTCACTCTGCTTTTATGAATCACAGAATCACAGTTGAGATTGGAAGGTACCTCTTGAGACCATCTAGTTGAACACTGTTCTCAAAGGATGATCAGCTGTAACAGGTTGCTCACGGCTGTGTCTCATTACATTTTTAATACCATCAGGGATAGAGACTCCACAACTTCTCTGAGCAACCTGTTCAAGTGCTCAGCTGTATCCACGGCAAAAAAAAAAAAAAAAAAATCTGATTTCTTTCTTATGTTTAGATCAAATGTCCTATATTCTACTTTATGCCTGTTTCCTCTTGTCCTTTTCCTGGGTGCCACTGAGAAAAATCAATTTTCTTTATTGATGCCCATCAGATAAAAAAAATTAAGACTCCCCGGAGCCTTTTCTTCTCCAAGCTGAACAGTCCCAGCTCTTTCAGGATTTTCTCCTGAATGACAGATCCCTTAACTATCTTCATGGACCTTTTTTGGACTAATTCCAGTAAATCCATGTCCTTTCTGTACTGAAGAGTCTAGAACAGGATCCAGAAATCCAGATGCGTCTCACCAGTGTTGAGGAGAGGGGAAGGTTCACCTCTCTTGACCTGGAGCTGACGGTGTTCCTAATGCTGCCCAGGATGTTGCTGCACTTTGCCATAAGGGCACATTACTGGCGCAGGTTCCACTTCTCTGCCAGAATGCCCAGGCCTTTTGCAGAACAGCCTTTTGTCTGTTGGCCCCCATCCTGTGTTGAAACCTCTGGTTATTCCTCCCCTGGTGCAGGACTTTTTGTTTCCTTTTGCCGAACCTCAGGGATATTGCTGGATCTTGAACTTTGTAAGAATGCAAGTCCATTCCCGCAGCCTGTTAATGATATATATTAATAGTTGTGAAAAATCCCCTTCAGTGACTGTCTGAAAACAAAAACAGTGATCAGAAACCTTTACCAAGAATAAAACAAAATGCAAGAAAAAAAGTTAGTGGAGGAGTACTAGTGTCCTTGTAATCAGTGTAATCAGTGAATTTCCAAATCCTCTATAAGTTTTTGAATTTATTCATTTGAATAGGAGTACGTCTTGAATAAATACGGCTGCTCTTAGGAAAGATCAAATCAGAAAATAAAATTTTTTTTTGGGAAACCCAATGAAAACTGGCAAATATGTTTTATAATCTCATGAAAAGTTGCACTGAGACTGTCAGAGTTTACAAATTTCTAAACCAGTTTCTTCTGCCTGTACTCGGCTTACCTAATATTTGTCCCATAAACTGGCAAACAAGTGAGTACAAAACAAAGCAGTCAAAAAAACTACTTATAAATCAGTTAATCTGTTTAGGTGTAGCTTGAAATAAATTTTAACCACAGTCTATGGTTCAGATGGAGCACAGCTTGTAGAAAGCAAATTATCTCCTTCTTCATCTGACATATGGAACACCTGGTATTGTAGCATATGAAAGCTCATTGAAATGGAAAGGCTGAACTTAGCGTGCAACATCACCTCCCAATTCTATTCCTATCCAAGCAACTGGCATATATGACTGAATTTCTTCCTACTTCTCTAGACGCATGCTATGGCTTGGTTCATCCAAAAATCTTTGGCATTTTGTCCCGTTCTGTGTGGCCTTGAAATTCCTGGTGTGGTTCTCAAGCAGACAAAACCCAGTAAATTTGTGAAGTCATGTAGGTTTCAGTATGGGTTTGTAAAGTGAGTGGTGCTTTACTTTTGGATCTGATTCAAAAATTTATCAGGTGTCTAATTTAGATTAGTAATTTGTTTACCTTTGTCACAACCCCCCCAACAAATATTTGGCAGAATTCCTTCAGAATTTCATGAAGAAGTGATTTGTAATGACTGTTAAGAAAAAATGACATTCCTGGAGATGGAGATTTTTTTATTTCCACACTCTCACCTTTTTTTCTTTAAACTGTATGATTTCTATATGGCTCAGGGGTTGAAGGATAAAGTAGGTGAACTTTCTCAGTTATTTTCAACATGTGCATATGTTGCACATTGTTTATGATGCTTTCACAGTATTTAGAAGGTCATAAACTATCAAAAGCCACAGTGAAACTTTGCTGTAAAAATAATTCAAGACAGAACAAAGCTTTTAGAGGGTATTCAATTATAAATTGGATAAATTGGTAAGACTTATGTTGGCCCATACCTCTTGTGATTGTATTTGACATTGATTTTTATTTTTTTCATTCCCTCAGAAAATTTATACCAGTAGCTTTCCTTGAGTTTTATGAATTTTAAGGCACAATCAGGAAGACATTTTTTTTATATTGCTCAGTTTTAACAGAGGGCTGTAGCCATTTCAAGTCAAATAATTAAAAAACGGAAATGTTCTTGTCAAACTGATGGCATAGATGAAAACAAGAATTATATCAAGCACTTTTAAAATCATTAACAGATGTGATATAATACAATAATACAGTACAGGACTGTAAATGTTCTTCAACAAAGGCAGAACTTCGTGGCACATGTTTTGGGCCAGAAAGTAAAGAGATTGTCTTAGTTGTCGCAAATAAAATATAAAAAAAGTATTTTATGATTATAGCACTGTCCCTTGAAGAAAAGGACTTCCTTATGTCAGCTGGAGCAATCAAAAATCCAACGACTAAGTAAAATACATCCTGAATGTATCTCATTATCAACTACTTACAGGTTGGGTGGGTTTTTTCTTTTTTCATTTGTAATGAATTACAATCCAGTGAAAAACAACACATTTTGCTGACAAGATAGGATCTGACCATATAAATCATTGGTGCCTTTTACAAGAATTAGAGGCTGAAGTGAGTGTTTAAATTTTTATATATAAGATCCTCTAAGAAACTTCCATGCAATTTTAGTGTAGGTTGATTAATATAGAAACATTTTCACTTGATTTCCATTTATAAACATGCAGGCTGATGGTATTTCTGGGATTTTTTTTATTATTGTTGATAAAAACCAAGATGTTTTGGTGAAAATACAATCACATATATTAAAGAACACTGGGGTTCATGATAATAGTTCTTTGAGAAGAGATGCTCCTTTGTTCATGATAAGCTTGTATATCTAATATGGTATACAAAACTTTTTTTTCTTAGAAAGACTATATAGAGATTGTAGCTTAACATTTGACATCTTTAAAAAAATTTAAATAATGAAACCCAAGTTGAAATGAAAATAGCAAAGCTAACACCTAGTTTACTGGTTTACTTTAAAGGTCATTTGACTTACAAGGTGTATTGGCACAGTTAGTTTAAAGAACTTGTAGGAGATTTTTACTAAAAAGAAAAAAATTACAGAGGTCTCTTAATGTCAAGCATAAGTTCCTTCCCAAAATGCAAAAGCAGGCTAGGTAGTTTCTTCTGTCAGTCATTTTTTAGTGTGTAAAGATTTGGCTGTGTGAATGAAGCAGGAAGGAGCAGAGAAACAGACAAAATTGCAAACAATCACAAGTTGCAGCCTGAGAAAGCACTGGGATCATGGCCCTGGCAAGGACTCTAATAACACCCAGTCAAAACAAGGCAAATGGAACTATAAGCAAAAGGACTATCCTTCAGGTTTTGATAATCCTATATCCAAAGAAACAAGACTTGGTACATTTTCTGTAAATGAAAAGAATGATCTAAACCTACTATCGGTTCCCCTGTTCATTTGGAATAACACTCCTGTCTCTAACACTACCTAGCCAGATGTTTCTAGAGAGATAACACTTGTGATAAATGTGATAGGGAAGGAGAACATAACAATAAAGTTCTGAGATATGGTTCACGTCTTTAGGTTGGGATGCTTTAGAAAACAAAGTGGTTTTGACTGAACCACTGGTCTAAGTCAGTACTTCAAGCTACAGATATTTGAAAGAGTAAATCAACACTCAGCAGCATATTTTAGCTGTGTCCTCTCAAGGACTACCATAGTGTAAAGATTAACAAATACATACTCAATTTTTAGTATTTAGTTCTACCTGTTTTCTAGGTAAGGCCCACTGATAATAGAACTTAATTGCTTTTCTTGGAACATAATGCTTTTTCATAGTATGTAGTCTTTGCTTAAACTTCTTTACTATTCAAAGAGTAGGGTGTGGAGGGGAAGCCATCCGAGGAGCAGGATGGTCACTTGGTGACCAATGATAGGGCCTGAGGGAATGGCAGGAGGCTTTGTCAAGGGAGGTTTAGGTTGGATATTAGAAACAACTTCTTCACCCAGGGAGTGACTGGGCTCTGGAACAAGCTCCCCAGAGAAGTAATCACAGCACCAAGCCTGACAGAGGTCAAGAAGCATTTTGACAATGCTCTCAGGCATATGGATTCCTAGGACTGTCCTGTTCAGAGCCAGGAGTTGGACTCAATGATCTTTGTGAGACCCTTCCAACACATATTCTATAATTCTATGATAATAATTAAGATGATGATGATGATAATAATAATAAAGGGTTTTAGATATATGACAAACAGAAACAACATCAGTTATCTTGGTCAGCTCCCTTCCTCCAACGCCTAATTAATTTTTTACTAGAGGAGCAAACCGTTTGCATGGCAGCATCATGATTTAGCTCAAAAAGAGATTCTTCAGATCAGTTAACCAGACTCTGGAGATTTTCTTCTGGCTAATTACCTGAGGAGCAGAATGGCTTTTCTCTTTGATGTTGAAAGGATTTCTGTCCACTTTCTCTGCATATAAGGAACAAATAGCTACTGCCTGTGCAAGGCATAAAAGTGATGAACTGAACCACCAGTACATAGCTTCTAAATAATGACTTAAACAATCTATTGAAGAAGAGATCTAAAAGTATATCAGTATGCTAAAATGGTAAATGGACAGTATTAGTATCGTATGCAGAAGTTTGAACTCCTTTCTCAAGACTTGTATGAAACAATTGTAAGACTAGACAGAAGGAATCCATGCACAGAGATCAAGAGAGAGATACATTGCTTCTGACTTATTACTCCATTCTCTTTTATTCCTTTGGATATTTTACTAATGATTTTATCTTTTTGACAATCAAGCAGCTATTCTTTTGTTCCTTCAGGTGGAATTTTAACAAGGTTATTTATAATCAGTACAAGATATTCACTGTTACTGGCTACAGAGAAAGAATATTAATATCCAAGCTGTAAAAACTGAAGATATCACTCCTTCAGGTCGTAGAGTAGCACCCTGTGGTCTGGTGTTCAAGGTGCCATATGTGCCTCAGCTGACAAATCCTACATTTTTTAAACTGAAAAACTAAAGAGTTTAATTATCTTATTGCTGTTAACTTGACTTCTTTTCCTTTTTCATACTGCTTTTCAGGTAACGTTTTTGCTACAGTTTTATTGAATTATGGTGGGTTTCTTTCTAGCACAGGTCATCTTTTATACCTCTATTGCAATTGGAATATTGGTCTGACTGTGATGGCTGCACTCCTAATATATGAATCTTGCTTCTTTCCAATTACTTGAAAGCTCAAACTAGAGACAAGTACAGAAACATCTACAGAATCATTATTCTCTGGTTATGGTCTTTGAGACAAAGAAAATAATCATGCTTTGATTTAGAGTGATTTGGCTTGGAATGAAGCTCTAGAGCATGGCTGTGTTTCTCTACTATTATATTGAAAATTGATAGGCAAGAGAAAAGAACTTCCTGCGAAAACTAAACTCACAACCGTCCCACCCTCTAACAGATTCACTAGAACAGAATGTTGAAGTTGCTTTTGTGAGTTCCACTTGCAGTGTTCATTTCCATATTAAAAAAATGACTTATTAAAAGGTATTGTTCATTACAAGATGGTGTCAAATAATCCTGTGGCTTTGATTGCATAAAATACTACTTGTCTTCATTGCTGCAGATCAGCTTCTTTCCCTTAGAACAGAAGAACTCAGGTTGAAAAAAAGAGTAAGCGACATAGCAGTGAGTGCTGTAATAAATTTAGACTAATGCTGGTGACAGTGGCCTTGGGAAACATATTCACATTTGCAGGATTGATGTCTTCATTACTTTCAACCTGTACAGTACAACAGCAATATAAAATATTCTCTTCAAGTTCTTACAGTTATTGGTACGCCTGTTGTGGCTTTTCAATTTTAAAAATGAAGTTCATAAGCACTTGTATTCTTTATAATAAAAATCTAGATCTTTCATGACCAGCTAAAAGAGTTGCCTGCTTTTATTAGCTCATAGCATCTTGGTTTGACAAAGGGATAATTTTTACATTTTCATTTTTCAGAATGCTTCTTGTTAGATTCTTGCAACTTGCTCAATATTTTTCTCTATACTCGGATGGAACATATACAAATAAAAAGATATATGTATGCTTTAGTATTGACCAAAATAGTTAGAAAATGTTTAACTCTGTTTAACTCTATTTCTGTGCTAAAAATGAAATAATGTCTACAGAGTGCAAAGCACATTACACTCTGAACAGTATGTATGTTTGATGTCTTCCTTTCAAGAAAAAGCAACAGAGCATAACCTGAAGCATTATGACTAAAATATTTGTTTGGCAGAAGCATCAGTTCATCTTGCCTTATATCAATATCACAGAACTGTATGCATTTGAAGTACAAGAAATTAATTTTCTCCCCACCCAGAGTGCATTTTTAAAGCATCTAATGTTACAGAAAATAAAGCAGCCAAAGGAAAAAAAATCTAATACACTTCCAGAAAGACGGAGTTCTGACACTACAGTTTCCACAGACATCCCACATTTTTTCAGAATGTGGTTCAAAACCCGAAGTTCTTTGAAACCATGAAGTTCTTTTCAGACAGATCAGTATCAAATAGGCTAAAACAGAACAGAAAAGAAATAGAAAAGATCAGAAGAGAATACAGTGTAATTTATTTTTTTAGGGCACCTCTTATATTTTGAGTACCTTGAAGTGCTTTACAAAGTAATGAGTTAACTACTTGCAGCAAAGCAACCATTATGAAAGGAGAAGATATGTGCCAGCATTTCAAACAAGTCCCAGCAAGTCTCCTGCATTTCCAGCCTAGTTGTTAGCTTGTATTGTTGGTATCCAGCAGCAAATGTGCTTGAAAAGTTGTAGGTGCAAATAACTTAAAAAAACACCAAAAAACTTATATTACTTTTAAAAACTGATTTTTAAAATATTGACTTTACAAACTTATAAAAGTGAAAGCTAATCATTGGAACTTAGTAGTTTAATTAGCTGCATTTTTGCAGGTCTTTTTTTCTTTGCTTGATTTTTTTTCTTTGTTTTTGGAAAGGTGAAGATAAAATTAAGACACAGGATCATTATGGGGACTTTCATGATGTGGAAGGGGTGTATCAACCAGAGGAAGAGTCAAGTCTTAAAACAAGTTGAAAAATCAAATGCTGAGAAAGAAATGAAAGAGGGGAAGAAGCTCCAATACTTCATCTCTTCCTGTTTTCATTCCAAAATTATGCTCAGAGGATGATGGACAAGACAAGTTTGAAAAGCATGTATCAGTCACAGATGATACTAAAATTCTTGTTCAGATTTTGATTGATAAGCTTATCTACATTAAGTCTGTACAGGAAATGACTATATAAATTTCTCTAATTTATCAGTTTAGGAAACAAGAAATGGCTTAGGCTTTGCTAAAGCTTTTGAGAAAAATAAATGATGTTATTTTCTCTTACAAGCAATCTTGAATTAGATTTTCTCAATACCTCAAACAAACAAATTAAAAGTATGAAAAGGATGATAAAAAAAATGAAGCTGTTACAGTCATTCAAATCTCAAACCTGTCTTGGTCTTAGAATAAAAAAGTAATTTTCAGTGCTGCTTATGGAAAAGCTTTCTGAACAGGGAGCTAAACAAAGCTTTGTTTTGAGAGTCACGTAAATGCTGTGAGATCGTAGGAATAGGAAAATCTATCAAAAGAATGTTTTTAAAATTAGGGAAGCTTGAAAGTATAATATCCAGAGTTTAACAGACCTTAAAATACTCCATCAAAATACCTTGCCTAGAGATATTTCACTGCAAGTTTTAGATATTCACTAGAGAGACTCTTCAAAGAAATACAACAATATAGCAACCAATAATCTGCAATTAGTCCGAACTGCACTAGTAGCCTAGCATATTTTTTAAAGCCATTATCAATAGATCAGTAGGTAACCTTATATATAATATATTTTATAAACTAATTTTAAAATTTGTTCCATTTTTGTTTCAAAATACATGTCTGTTTTTTTATCCTTGGTGCCTGTCCACAAAAATAATCATATGCATAGTCTAAGTCAAGAGCTGCCCTGTGCCAGACTCCAGTTAGTGGCAGCAGCTTCTCACCTGAATACAGCCCTAGAAAGACAACATTCAAATGATTTGCAAGTTTTTTGCATTACTTTGAAGTAGATTTCATAGCATTTATATGACGATTTATACACTTGAAACTCTAGATTTTGTGATAGATTTGACACATAACTCAAGGTACTGCAGGAAAATATTTAATGAAGTTTCCTGTCCTTGCACAGTTATCTTAAGCTTTATAACATTATGAAGCTTAGATAAGCATTTTGTATTCTTGTTGAAGTTACTGCCACATGCACTTCTACCCTTACTAAGTATCAGTAGCGATATTTCACTTTTAGTGAAAAGAAGCTCTTCTCAATTAAATTCCTCAGCAATACTTTAAGAATTTTGCATGTGAAAAGGGAAATTGTGGAGACCACAATAAATCTAAAATGATTGAGTTTGGGAAAAGACAGAAGAATATGAGGAAATATAGTAGGAAAAGGGAGCACTGTAAGTAGGGGGAAAGCATACACATTTGCAAGCAAACATAATTTATTTTATCACTGCCTCATTTTAAAATGCTTTATTATTTTAGTTTTCTTCTGCAGTGGTTAATGTCATCTCAGAAGTGTCACAAAATTTGGTAACTAGAGGCTGAAGTATACAGAGGAAAATGAGGCAAATTCATATGAATATGGAACTACAAACCTTTTAATTCTTCAGGAACTTAGTGAGAAGCCAAAAAGTGGTTTATACATATATTCTCACTTAACACACTCACTAGTATATCCATTTATGCTTAACTGCCCAATACATTAGAACAATACAATAAAATATTTTAAAATGAATGTTTTGGACTTTCTCCAGAAAGCACAGAAATAAGACCACAGTGACACTTGTTGATGTAATGCTATAGACGAATCATCCTCAGGTATTGTGAAATTATAGCTCGTCTCACCAGCCTCTGAGATCATCCCTTACACTAGAAATGTGACTCGTGCCACCAAGCTGCCTTAGGGGGAGTGCCATATTCTTCTGCTGAGAAACCAAAGAAAAACCTCTGGCTCTCACAGCAGAAGGAGTTGAAAGCTGGAAAAGCTTCCTCCCTAGCACCCCTTTCACCTCTGGGGTTAAAAGTAGACCAAATGAGGTCTTTTTGGCTGGTGTCCTAGCTAGGCGTACTTCTTTCTTCAGCCTGATGCATCCAGGCAATATAAAAGCTCAGAAATGTGAACTTGGAACATGAATTGTGGACCCAGGATTCAACTTCCAGACGCGTCTGGCTGCCACTGGTGCTGCAGAACTGACAGCACTGCTGACACTTCTAGGGAAATACTTTTTCTTTCATGTCAGCTAGGGAGAACCAGCTGAAGTTCAATAACTCAGTAATACAGATGAAGGATCTATTGAAATGATTCCGTTGCTGTTACTGTGATGCTGTAGGACTGTTCTTTAAGTAAAATATCTTATGCTATGTCCAAAGTAAAAACTGTTAAACATGCTGGGTGATCAAGCTTCACTACTTCTTTCAATTTTTCCCTTCAAACATCATTAATTTTAAGATACTTTACAAAGCATTTCTTATAAAGTCTCAGGGAAGATGGTAAAAATCCTTTTGAGGTTTATTTTTTCCTGAAAATTGGAAAGGACCAATGAAGAAAAGAAGGTGCACATCTTGGCATCAGTTACAGAGCAACTATCAACCAACTTACAGATTTAAGATTTTGTTTTGCTGCTGTTAAAGTACATTTAAAAATGCAGGTGTTTACACTTAGAACCTAAAAATTATTGTTGGAGCAGCAAGAACTTACTTTTGCAGAAAAAAGTCTTAGTCCTGTCTTCATGGAAGATTTCTGCTGAACTAAATATCTGTTGTCTGAACCAGCCTCTAGATTTTAATAAGAATTATATGGTGGTCATAGAATTCAACGGAACAAATAAAACCATACTAGAAGAGAAATCTTTTAGCAAATGCCATAATTTTTGGCTGATTTTTATACTATCATATTATATTTCTATGGATTGATATTTTCTTTTACCTTTGTAAGTTCCTTCATGCGGGCTGTCTAAAATTAAAAGAGATGATAAAGTTTTATAACACATTTTTCCAGTGCTACTAGTATTTCTGTTGCACAGTATTTCTGTAATTTTTTATGTTTATTATTTTCTTTTATTATTTTTATTTTTCAAGTTAAGTTGCAAAGTAATAACCTTTCCCACTCTATTAAATTGCCACTATTGTTCAGAAAAATGCATGAATATCTAAATTTTTATACTTTACCAGAGAAAACAAGGATGCTTTATTAATTGCAATGTTTCCCATTCATTTTATTGTAACTGTTTTGAATCTCTGATTGCTGAATAATTTCATATTTGCAGCTGCAGTGTGGATGCTTGACTAGTGTTAAAATCTGAATATGCCTAACAAACAGACAATACAATTGTCACAACCTACCCCAACATTAGGTTTCACACTAGCAATTTTCCTTAAACCTGATTCTAAGCTATTCCTAGAACTTGGTAAAGGAACTGTTTCTTTTTACTGACTAGCTGCACTCTGATTATTGAGTAAATTGCTCAGAAGACAAGATATTTGGAGAATTCTGTGTGGGTTTAGAGCTGTATGTGCAAGAGCTTTTAATATCAGTTATTACATCAATTAAACAGTACTGATGAAAATTGGGTGCATTTCCTGAAGAATAATAAGTGATGGAAACATTTAATGATTAATGGTGAATATGAGGCCCTTTAATATCAACGAATCATTAATTCCTTAAGAAATGCAGAATTATAAGATGCTAGTGACTTTCACAACATAAACACAATGATTAGGAATAATTATAGATATTCTTCCTCCTTCTTTTCTTTCACAGTTTGTGCTACATGTACATGATTCTATGCACCTTCACTTGACTGCTCATATCTATGTCCTGTATTATAAGTCATACAGAAGGGTGGTGGACTTTTTTCATCTTGTCTTTCTAGGAATAGATTTATAGATATTCATAAAAAGCATTTAACATTGATAAATAAGGGCCTATTATTATTATGGTTACAATAGTTTTGGTAACCATGTAGTTCGTGTGGACTAGAGTGATCATTTAATGTGTTTCTGTACCGTTGAAAAGGAATATCATGTTCTTCTTGTACCAGTTGGAAATTATTCGAGGTTGAACTTGTTTTTTAACATAAAGAGCATGGAAAAATATTTTCATTTTAATAACTGGAATATTCAAATTTAAAATTATGCATACAGAAATAGAAAATTAACTAGCTGATGGCTTTACTATTTTTTACAGAACTTGATATCATTAAGTGATATTCTGTGTAGTTTAAAATAATTAACATTTTAAGGAAAGGGGGTAATTATATACTCTTTTATATATGTAGTCTAACTCTATTGCCGAACTAATGCCATGGTTGTGGATTTGATCCCCATGTGGGGCATTCACATAAGATTTGGACTTGATGATCCTTATGTGTCCCTTCCAGAACATTCTGTGTTTCTGTGACTACATGCCTGTCTTTCATAATGGAGAAAATAAATCCTATAGCCAAATTGGTACATTCTTAAAAGGAGCAACTCTATCACGTGTGAAAATAAGACAAAATGAAGAATAAATTAAATGAAATAAGAAATTTCATACTATAAAGAGTTGCTCTTTTGCTGTAAAAGAGAAATTTAAAAAATTTTTAAAAAGACATGATGAAAATGTACCAATATTCTTAGTGACTCCAGTAAGTCTCAGAACTATATCTACTTACACATATCTAAATAAATGATTAAAAGGAACTTAATTAAATCAAAGAGAAATTACTATACTCTTCCAAAAATGAAATAACAAAGAATACATGAAGAATTCATTAAAATGAAACACGAAATGAAATATAATTCTGTTCTGTGTCAGAAGCAGAAGAGGATATATTCTATTCCATATATTGTATCTAATACTGAGACCTTACCATGTAGTTGAAAGCAATTTACAAGACTGGAATCCATGCCAGAGAGAAAGCAGGAGTCTGCAAAATGTATCATCGATGAAAACCAAAGTAAAATATACAGAGTTTAAGTTATCTGAGTCATGCTCACTTTCTGCTTCAGGTATGGATGAGTGTCCACAAATAAATTTGTCAGAGTTTTTATCACCTTCCTCATTCTCAACATAAACAATACAGAGGAAATGTAGGACATCTCCATGTGTATATTTTTTCTGAAAAATGGAACAAACACCAATGAATTACTGCTTTTCCTATATAGATGTGCAGGTAGTAAATTGAGAAGAGTTGAAAAATACAGCATATTGTACATCTCTGCATTGATATAAGTGGGTGCTTAAATGGAGTAATCTTCTTCTGGAACAAGGTAATAACAGAGAATTTCTATTACTTATACTGCTCCTGAGAAAAGTGGAAATGCTACCCCTTGTTTAAGAATAGAAGGAAAGTGACAGTCTACTCCTGTGTAATATGAATTCTTCTGGTACAGCCATCTATGTTCTTTCATCTTCCTGTCAGTGCAAAAGATTTGGAAAAAATAAAAAAACCCATCTTGTCTTTGTATGAAAAACATATTCCCATATTTTTCTCCACAAGCCAAAAGAGAGTCAAAGCAGAATAAAAGTGCTGTCAGTTTAGGATGAAATTCTTTCTTTAATATTTTAATACTGCTGTTTCCATATTCTCTATTTTTATTTCTTGTCTGGCAGTACCTAGATCATATTAACAAGAAAGTAACATGAAGTTTATTTTGTAGTAGTAAAACAGTTTTGTCGTAGTAAGTGAAATATGAATGAGGTGTTTTCAATTAGAAATTCTATCTCATCAGGGATTATAGAACAGAACTAACTCATATGGAAAAAGAGCTGAATGCTATGCTTGAATTTATAGACTATCCATTACATACAGTGTTAGACTTTAATTATTTGAATGTAATATATTGAATATTGAGGGTCAACTCTATCTCTCAGATCACAGAATCTTAGAATCGTTTAGTTTGGAAGGATCTTAAAGGTCATCTAGTTTCAAACCCTCCCTGCCATGGACAGGGATACCACCCATTAGACTACTTGCCCAAAACCCCATCCCACCTGACCTTGACTACTTCCAGGGCAGTATTCCAGGGAATAAAACTTCTTTGAGCAACTTGTGCATCATCTCACCAGCCTCTGAGTAAAGAATTTCTGCCTCATATCTAATCTAAATGTAACCTCTTTCAGTGTCAATCCATTCCCCTTTGTCCTATCACTAAATGCCCTTGTAAAAAGTCCCTCTTCAGCTTTCTGTAGACCCTCTTTAGGTACTGTAAGGTGTTATAAGGTCTCCCCAAAGCTTCCTCTTCTCTAGGCTTAATAAACTCAGTTATCTCAGCCTGTACTCATAGGAGAGGTGCCAAAGTTAAGGAGCCATTGGAACCGGTAAGAAACTTTTCAATGGAACAATTCTTTCTGACATAATATGCTCTATTACTTTTATGAGAGTCCATTTTCTAATATTCTGATAGCAAACTATTTGCTTTTTAGTACTGGCTAGTCCACTAAAACTGTCTTTTAGTCTTTTGCCTGCTTGGCAGGTGGAATGCAGAAAATTTCCAAGCTGATTGCATCTTACCGTGGCACACTTGAGGTGGATATGCTGCAGAAGTTGTTGAGAGAGCAATTATGCAGCTATGTAACCACATCTTGTGATTTCCTCTCCTCTCCTCCTCCCCTTCAAACATTGTGCACACAGCATGGATGCACCTCCAAAGACAGACCACAAGATTTCAAGTTGTTAATTTTTCTTACCAACTTTCTGGAAGATTTGTTCCTGTCTTGGTAAGAAGCCGGGTCACCCAGCATGTCAGCAGGACCCACCATTCCAGGTTCTGAGCATCAATAGTATTCCTAGGAAAGCTCTAAAAAAGATACTACAATGAAAAAAATATTTTTAAACTTGCCTTTGTCCTGCATTATTGTCCAGGCAACAAAAATTTAACTGTAAGTTACATATTTACCAAAGGACTTTTCTTCTGTTACTACCTTTTTTTATGCTCTGAAGTTATATCGTTTTATGTGAGCTGAAGAATCTTTTTCCCACAAATAATTTGGGATTCAAAGGTTAGCAACATTATGCCTGCCTCCTCTCAGGGTCCAGCCCTAGTAGGTGTACTCAAATTCTGCTCTATAGACATTAAGAATACCTCAATTATCCCCAAGAGAGAGCAACATGACCATTTTCACTGAAAAACACACTGCCAGATCCTCATGTTTTATGATGATGGACTAGGAATTCCTCAAGACATGGGGGTGTGCTTCAGCCTGATGACTTCAAAGTGGTATTTTCCAGAGTGTCTCCCACCCACACTAATCCATGACATCAAGGGTACATGGCAAGACTCACCATTGATGCAAGCTGGGTAATGATACTGAGATTACTATTTCTCCAAATGGATGATTTAAGGATGTTAGTCTAGGATGAGGCTTCTCTCTCTAAAACCCAACCACAAATTTGTATTTGGCTCAGGGACACAGATAGATAATTATAAATAGAAGAAAAATATAAGATTTCAAAAATCACTTTTTTTTTCCTGATTGCTTTAGGTATCACATCACAAATCCATTTCTCAGAAAAGCAACTTAGAAGTATAACTTATGATTCTGAATGGGACTCAAACAACAGGTTGTATAAATCTTTTTTGGGTTTTCCCCACATTCTGAAATAATGAAATATAAAACTAAAAGTGTCTTGCTCTCTTTATCAAAATGCAATTTCCCCAGTAATTTCTCAAAGTGCTTCCTAATTTTGCTGATCTCATGCTTACATAATTGTACCTAAACTTCTGAATGGTTTTGGGAGGCAATGTCAGAAAAGTGGCTATTATATGAATCCGTGGCATGAAATTTATTCACTACAAAGATTTAGAAAACTTTTTAAAGTCCTTATCACCTCATTCATTTCCCAACAGAGCAGCAGAATAGAGAGGATCAAACGGAAAGAAAGTCGATGGATTTCATCTCGGCACGATGTCCTGAGTTTTGCCTTAGCAGTGAAGAATTAACGCTCTGCATCTGCATCTGTTGCTTCAGAGGTTGTGGCCCATGTGGCCTTTACTTCTTTCACGTCAGGAGGTCACAGCGACTCTCTAAGATTGCCATGTTCATTAGTCATACCATAGAGCCTAGTAAACAATTACTCAATATCCTAAGTATAGCCTGCTAGAGTACTATGACAAAACTCAACATAAAGTTCTAGAAGTTAAATCAATGAAAGTTCATTACAAAGTAAAAATGAATATTTTAACTCCAGTCTATCTCTAATTCTTTTTCACCCTCTATATTTTTAAACAGCATACAATTCCTGCACTGCTTAAATAAAACCAATTATTCTTTTCAGTAATACAAATTCTTCAGATCTGTTGAAAAAGAGAAAAGAAAAATCCTAAAAAAATATTTAAATCTGAAAAAGGTACCTCTTCAATCATTTGTTGTCTTGTAATATTATCATTAACTCGTTTGTCAGCAGTTTTTTAACTGAAAATTTGTCCTATTCCTTAGATTTTTTGTTGTCTTCATGGTAACGGCCCAAAACGCTAACATACATAATTTTCCCCACAAATATATGCCATATAGATCAACGCTGGTTTTAATTATATTGAAAAATACCCACCACTAACAACTCCCAACTATTAGTTGAGTAACAGTATTTTAAATAGTGGTCAGAGAAAGGGATATGGGGAACATTTCTCTAAATTTACCCTGCTGTCACTGTTTTGTATAAAGCATTATTAGTTATGCATTGAAAGTTTGTTTGCATTCACAAGTTATTCAGTACATAACTTCGATTAAGTTAAATGTTAAGCAGTCTACATCTTGTTAATATGAATGGAGAAAAATACAGCTGTAAATACATGGGCAGCTACACTACAGATAGCTCCCAAATATCTCAAAGCAGTTGCTGCAGTGCACTTCAGAGGTTGATTTTCTTTTATTTTGCTGCTAAATTAATAAGAAAAATGTACAGAAGCCAAGAATTTTAATGTTCTGCATTAGAAGTACACTCCTAAGTGCACAGTCAACACACCTTCTTTTATCATAAAAGAGGAATGTGTTTAATGATACCCAAAATCATTGAGTTTTACAAGTGGTCCAGCAGGCTTGCCTTTTCTTTGAAACACTGAAAAATAAAGTCAGGTTTTGTCATTTTCTAGCTCTTCAATTTGTCCTTATGCTGTTTTCTTTTCTCTTTTAGTTCCCCTGTTTGTTTACTTACATTTGACTCCAAAGGAGATTTTCAGCATGTTTACTGTTCACAGAAAGAACACACGGGAGCAAGTAGCCAATAGATATTTTGCAAATTTGGATTGTATTAATTGCAGTCAGGAGTTTTCCATAGAGCATGATTGCTAAATAAACAAAAGCATCGTTTTTGTAGCAAACAGAGGTTTGCAGAATAGAGTGTAAGTTATTTTCCTACCAGGGAAAAATGGCAGTGTGAAAAACTAGTTGTCCTAGTAGAAATTTTGAGATACTCAAAAAGCCCCAATAAATCTGTCTGTCTCTAAGAAGCACTCCCTCTTTACACATTAAAAAAAATTAAGCTCAAGACTTTTATGTTCTGGATATTTCATTTGCTCAGGCAAAGTAAATGTTGTAACATGGGACTTTTATGTATTTATTTTATCTCAAAGAAAATAGATTCACCTGTGAGATACATCTGGTGTATATTACTATCAGAATATGTAACAGTTTAAACTGTAAGTGAATTACTCTCACCCAGGCCCGGACTAAGGAGCAGAAGGATTTGCTGACTGCTACTTACCACATGATGAGCTGTGAGAAACATATTAGAGCATATCTACACACTTGAACTCCCTAGGACAGCTGTCAGGATAAATGTACGTTCAGCACCTAAAGCTTGTCACAGCTGGTTTCAGAACAAATATACGAGGGCTACCTGCAGGGTGGTGCATGCCCCGCTTGTTCGGAAAGATGTGGAGTTTAACTGAGCTAGTAAGCATGTCTCTAGGCTGCATGTAAAATTTCAAGTGCTGTAAAAAACATAACAGTATGTGCATTTCTTAAGAAATGTAATGCAGCAGTAACACTTTGAAAACCTCTCCCCTCTGTCTGCACAGATAAGAGCAAACACACTGTATTTGGCTGATTTGTCACATTCTTATGCAGTCGCTCCTTCTAAGTGTGTGACAGACAGAGAGGTGCATATCGCGAGCTGTGTTAATGCACAAATTCAGCTCCTGTAGATTTGCATTTAATGCCTTCCAAAAGGCTAGGCAAGTGCATTGCTTTGTGTATTACTTGGAATAAGGCCCGCCAAAGTTGGGATTTGCAGCACCTGGTCCTGATGATCAGGCAGCTGTGGGTCTGAACTGAAGCAAGGCGAGGGGCTGCCCTGGCTGGGCGGGGGACAGGAGTTAAGAGCCCATGACTCCCACTGCCCTTGCCGGTCTTGGGTTTGTTATGGAGAGCGACATGGCAAGAAATAAACAAGCATTAAGCCATGAAAAAATACTGGAAAAGCAAAAGACATAATATAGGGAAATAAAAAAAAGGTTAAACATGCTGTGAAAAAATGAGGCTGAGCAATTTGCTCTTTTAACTTATTGCGCTGTTTCTGAAGGGAAATATTGCAAAGAAATGGTTGATTTGCTTCTTTGTGCTTTGTGGATGTCAAATCAATGGCTTTCTTTTCTTTTTTTTCTGTTAAAAGCATGAATGGTAAGCTTAGAATATTAGTGTTCTTTCATAGATAAATAATAATTTTAAAAGTTTTTAGAAAAGTCAAGGGCTCTTCCAACAAGACTTTTCAATGTCTTCTTGAAAATATTACTGGAATTTATTTATGAAAATTACCTTTCAAATTTGGACCTAGACTCTTGATTGCAGAACAAATTAAACTGCTACAAGAATAGTAGCTTATGTAATTATACGAAGTTTCAACGAGTGTGTGTTTTTGTTTTAGAGTATTTACCTATGGATTTATACCATGATAAAATAACTTATGTGAACTAGGTGTACTGTGCATTAATATTCTCATCCATTAAGTTCTCCATTCAAACTGTCTTAACTGTTTTGCAAAACAGAAAGATGTTTTAATTTCCAATAGCTGTGAAAATGCTTGAAATGAGGCCTATCAGTGTGCACAGAGAACACCTCATGAGTTTTTGGAAAAGTTTTTTGCTGTTGGATTATGGCAGGTTTTTACAGGCTTTTTATTATAATGTTCACAGCAAAAGTTTTCGTCAATTTCTTAGCTGAAAATTCTCTGGATTCTCAGAAAAATTAGTTCTTTAGTGCTGAACTTCCTGTACACCCCAAAATGCTTGCATTTAAGGTTTTAACAGGGAAATCAAATAACAAAATTTTAAAAGCAAATCAATTGTAGGTTCATACCTGCCTCCATGTTGGACATAACTCTACATTACAGAGATAGTGATTTCTCTTTGCAGAGAATAAAGAAATAAAATCAGAAATCTCAATTAATGATTCAGCTATTTGCTATCTCTTAACGTTTACCATTATATTATTCAAAGCTGACGCCACAAGCTGGCATTTCTTTACTTTTCTCTCCCTTATGACAACTTAGTGTTGTGTATCTTCAGAAAATAATTCCTGGCCACCTCCATTTCATGGTATGACCAGAGTAAGTTATCTGAAAAATTTAATTTTTCCACTTGGTATAAAATATCCCTGCTAGACCTCCACATACTTTATTATTGTGCAAATAACTTTATATGGTTCAGTTGCATTGATTTTAAAAAAAAAAAAGATTTAAAAAAAAGTTTTTAAAATAGCTTTGCCATATAAATTTCTTTTTATTTGAGTAAAAATGTGTTTTCTATCTGAATAACTAATATACTTTTCTATCCTATAGAAATTCCAAAATATTCACTAATTATCATTTTTTGGCTATGACCATGGTTAATGCCTTAATAATAATAATAACAATAATAATAGCAATTACTATAAACAAAAAGACTGACCTCATTCAGTATAACTCACTATTAATTGTTTGCCACTGAAATCCTACACAAGGAAAAGGGTTGGTATAGAGTAAAACACTACAATTTGCTAACTGATGTCCTGTAGTTTTCTCCAAATGCAAAACCCACACTACACTTATAGTTTTACAATCTGAAAGATTATTTGCAAAGTGACTAAAATTAGATGCAAATAGAAAGTTTAATACATGTACATAATGATCTGATAAGTGACATTTCTATGTATTTGCATATATATTATTTAAAGAGAACTACAGACTTGGTTTAATTAAAATACAGCCTTAGTGAAAGAACAGAGGAATGCCTTCTCAGACACCTTCAAATGTGTGAATGTAGCAAGGTCTCATCACACCATAATTTATTTTAAATTCTAGTAAGTGGAGCAGTAAGTTTTAGCCTTATTCTTTTCCTTCCAGAAGATATTTGAAGTAATAAATAGTTCACTGATTGGAGCTATTTTAAACTTAGCAAGTAAAATACTTAACATTCTTTTTCTGTAACATGGTCTCCAGTCATCTGGGGAAATAAGTGTTCCTTGTAAAAAGAACCACACTGAAACAATTCAGATACTTCAAAGCCTTAGGGTGCCTGCCAGAACTTGCTTTAATATATTTGTTTAGTGAAATTTAAACAAGGGACAATATATATATATCTGTGTACCCTATCATTATGCAATTTGTCTTTTTAAAAATCATTCTTAGGGCTAGGACTTTTCAGAGCCATAAAAATGTTTATAAATCAGATTATAAAGTGATACAGTAGATTTAAGTGTGTTTAAAGCACAGGAACGGGAGTCATAAGAACACAGACTTGCTCTTACTTCACTAATGACATTATGGGAGAAGCCTTTTTTGCAATATTTAAGTTTAAGAATTCATAGAAAAAGGAAGGCAACATCAGCAGCAGGGATTTGGGGACACACAATTAGGTATGTTCCCTTCAGGCAACCTTATCCTTCATAAACTGCAATCAATCCTCTCCAATTTGGTTTACCAAGATTCACAGGTTTTCTTATAGGAAGAAGCAAGAATTTAAAAGCTCAGTCAGTGTCTAACATCAGTTTTATTTTCTCTCCCCTTTAGTTCCTAATGGGAAAACAAATAGGAAATGATAATCTGCTGTTGAATGTACTAGGATATTGAATCTCCTGAGTATTCCTTCTTTGTTCTACAGACTGTGACACCAACACTGGGATGTAGCAAGGATTTAAATGATTGCAACTTGGCTGTGTCTTGGGACATCTAAACCTGCCATATTACTGCCCATCTGAGACTTCCTTAAGTGAGACTGACAACTCAAAAACTAGGCTTATTTCGGATTTAGAAATATTTACTGTGTTTCCACCAGTAACAACCCCATGACAGCAGCATTACTGTCAAAAATGAGGTGTGCTATATATCACACAAATCACTATCTAGTCAAACTGCCTTTTAAAAGGGAGACTAAATATGCTCAGCTGTGTGCTGTTTTTCTAAGTGCATCCAGCAGAAAAGTATCGAACATTTGTCTGTATCAAACTCCTCATTCCCAGTGAGCTGGTGATTTGACTCATCAAAAGCCTCTACTATTGTAGACATGCCCCCCCTTCCCCCCCATTATGGAGTATGGTCTCCTTTCCCATTTTTAAATGTTTCTGATCTTCACAAAAGCAAACGATTCTTTTATTTTCTTGATAAAGCCATGAAGGCCCTTCTCCTGTCATCTTGCATGTACCCTGCTTTTTCTGATGTCTGAAGTCTGATTGGCTTTTATTTTCCTGGATCTTCCCTCTTGTGTTCTTCATGAAGTAAATGACTTTATTTTCTTTTCTCCACAGCAATAGGGAACCTTCCTGATCACTGTGACCTGTGAGAGGATAACAAAGGAGCGTCTCATTGACACCTCCCTTAGCAATCACAGGTGCATCCCATCCAGTGTGAACTTCAGTATGTCAAATTGACCTGAGTGGTTGCTACCTCTGGTATTCCTCTGCTGCTGTTAGTGCTTCATTCCCCCGTGCCCTGTCACTAGAGGTCTGAGAGGTGCAAGGACAGAACTTGACATTCAAGGGTGGTGCACAAGGAACAGTGGTTGCCTAAGTCTGTTTCCACTGTCTTTGTTTCTGGAGGGTCATGTAGTCCTAAAAGACAAGGCTTTACATGCAACAAGAGCTACACAGCTAGGTGTTAAGTTGCAGGCTGTGCCCATGGCCATCTATTCCATTCCCAGTCACTGGCAGCGTTGGGGAGATGACAGTCTGTCTCCCCATGTCCTCTGTTTTAACCCCACAGATCCCTGTAACCTCCCTTGAATTGCTCAAGATCTCCCTGGCCAGTAATAATGAACAATTGAAATGAATGAGTAGCACTCTTTTCTCTGTGAAAAGAGAACAGTCTATGGGCTGGACAGTAAATTAGATTTGTGTCATTACTGTGGAAAGGCTGTGCAGCATCTCAGCACCAGTCTGCACTTTTCTTGGACTGAACTGGTTATAGCTTGGTTTAGCAGTCCTTAACTACTGCCTGACCTGTTTTATCTTCAGCAATGAGAACTGTCTGTGGTAAAGTCCTAGGAGTCCCAGGGAACCCCTGTGGAAACAGCAGCTGACCCCTGCAGTAACAGGGGCTGGGGCATGCTAAGGGGCATCTTTCAAATTTTAGGTGGGAAACAGTGAAAAGAAAGCAATACATTTCAAGGAAATGTAAGAAGATTACAACACTTGTGTCCAACTTTGATGAGAAATGCATCATTGATCTCATGTGTCTCCTGGGAAGGAGGAGGAAGACACTCTCTTCATAAATATCATAATTTTCCTCCAAAGATAGCACAGTGTCAATGACCCCTCATATCATATTCTGTTTTCCTGGAAAATTAAAATTCCATCATTAGGGTCCAGGAGTTCATGAGGAGGGACAGTAAAAGTTTGAGTAGAACAGTGGTTTTGTGTCATAGAATTACCTGTATAATTAACAAAGCTATTCTATGTCAATTTGGACTATGAGTGTTAGTACTGCACAATTTGTAGTTCGAAGTTGTTAAAGCATAATTTGGAATAACAATAAATTCTTAGATCCCCCTTAGACCCGGAACAATGGTGTGTTCCCCTTGGCTCACAACAAGCTGCAGAGCACTGTGTCCTGTTGTGCTTTATCACTGTTATCACACTGGATCTGGCAGCCCCATGCAGTGACTGGGCCCACTGCGAGCACGCCTCTGCTCCAGCTGTGGATTATCATCTTTTATCTTATTATACAAAGTATTTTTGGATAATTCTATTCTGGGTAACAAGTCTGATTAATCTGCCTGAACCAAGCAGTCTGCTTCAACAAGTATATGAGGTTTCAGTGAATAACACTTAATAGTACGAGCTTCTTGCAACAAATGGAGGGAAAAGCATCTTTAAAAATCTTCTCCAAGGTACAATTTTTCTACAAAGGTTTCAGCTACTTGAATGAGAGACATATCTGTCATATTTCTAATTTCAATGGTTTACACATAATGATAATCTAAAGGCAGGCACTTGCATTGTCCTAATGCAACCTGACCTGGGAATAGCAAAGGAGATTATTCATAATGTGTATTTTGCTGAAGATTTATTAAAATAAGTAACAAGATTTTCTTCCAGATCCACACAAGTAGGCTATCACCTATGAGTGACTATACCTATTCTGCTTCTCCAGTGGTGGAGAAACAATCTGGTGTGTGTTTTATATAATGGAAAATTATAGACAGCTATCTGCACATACAGGTGTGTATATTGTCCCAATATACAACATTAGATTTATTTTTAAAATCCTTTAAAATAAAACACTAAAGAAAAGGAAGACAGACATTTTCTGTATCATAGGGTATGATTCATGCTGAATGCTTACTAATGTTTGTTTCTTCTAAAAAAAGACTTAAACAGACTCACAAAACCCTGTCCTATTTTTCATAAAGTCAATTAATTCTCCTTTATTTTGTGAGTTCAACCCCAGTTGGAAACTAAATACCACGGTTACTCATTCACTGTCCCATTCCCTGGTGGTATGGGAAGGAAAATCAGAAAAAAAAAGTTAAAACTCATGGGTTGAAATAAGAACAGTTTTATAATTGAAATAAAGTAAACTATAATAACAAAAATAACAACAACAATATTAATAATAATTGTAATGGAAAGGGGAGAAGGAGAGGAATAAATCCAAAGGAAGATAATCAATGCACAATACAATTACTCACCACCTGCTGACCAATGCCCAGCCCATCCTGAGCTGTCATTGGCAGATCCTGGCCAACTACCTCCCAGTTTATATCCTGAGCGTGACATTCCATGGTTTGGAATATCCCTTTGGCCTGTTCAGGTCAACTGTCCTGGCCATGCTCCCTCACAGCTTCTTGTGCACTTCCTTGCTGGCAGAGCCTGGGACACTGAAAAGTCCTTGACTTGGGGTAAACACCACTTAGTAACAACCAAACATCTGTGTGCTATCAACAGTAGTCTTATGCTTAACCTAAAACACAGCACTGTACCAGATATGAAGAAGAATAACTTTATCTCAGCGCAAGCTAGGATATTTATATAACTCAAAAACCAGAAAAGTCTTAAAAACTGAAATTTCTTGAAGAGCACTTAAGAATCAGAAGTATGCAGTCGTCATGACAAATGAACCTTTTTCTTGTAATATATCAAAAACTGCACCATAGTATGTGTTTTAAAACAAATACTGCCTAGAGGTCTAAACAAAGACTCATATTTGGTGGATTTTACAGAATGAAGTTCCCCAGACACTGAAGTTTTATTTCTCACACATTCTCATATGGCACCTTGGCATTAACAGATGAGCTTTTCTTGGAGGTCTTGAATACACTGCTTGTCTCACAGAACATTTTCATGTATATTTTCATGTACAACTCATTAAAGTTTGTTCAAATACATCATATGCTTCAACATTTTGTCTTTACAATGAAAAATATAGCCATTAGAGGCATTTAAAGCCATGAAAATATTTTTATGTATTCCAAAATATATCTTTTTTTTAGTTTATATTCTTGTTTCTCTTTTGTACCCATATATCTATGCAAGTCTGTGAAATTGTATAAGTGTATTTGCACCAAAACACCAAGTGGAAGAAAATTAGGTACATCTCAGCAATTTAGGTGACACAATAGTACTGTCTGGACTAAAGAGACATCCATCCATTTTAATGATTAAACCATATATAATTACATATAAGGAATGGATGAACTGTCTGACATGCCATAATTTCTGGATGTTTATGTATGTTATGCTTCTTATATTACGGAGAAGTTCTCTCTTTGTTTCTGTGCTGGAGGCTGCTGCTCCCTTAGCAGGGATGGCTGATTTGATACACAGAGATTACTGAACTTCTCTTGCCTATACTCCAGTATATTAGCATGAAGGGAAATCAATATCCCCTTTTTTACCTTAACATTGGGTTATAAACTACATGAGTCCAGGACCTGACTCATGAGTTCTTCAGTATTACGTTTTCTGTGTTAGTAAGTAATGGGTCAATGAGTTCTGAAACTAGTATTTGTGGCCCATGGATATCGGGACTCCAGCTCAGGATGTTTCCCAGGTATGTACAAAGTTGAATTAATTTTTTTAAAGTTAGATGGCCTTTTGAAACTCTCAAGGGTAATCAAAGAGTAGTTAGTTCAACCACGTGATGAATGAGAACAGATTTGCTGTACCTGAACTTGGGCTGTCATCCTAAATAAGTTCCCAGTGTAGCCAAACAGACTACTAGCAGTGTATCAGTGCAGAGAATGACTTGTGCACTTCCGTGCCGGTGCACCTAGTGCAGTAACAAACTTATAAACAAATAAAACTGAAAAAGGGAAAGCCTGATTAAAACCGCAACCTGAGCTGCCTCTGAGTCATGGGCTTTTGCTAACTTTGGGTTAAAATATAGCACTTGTCATCTTATCCATACTTATGACAGCCTCAGCAACTTTTAAGATGAATAAACAACTTTCACTTCAAAATGGATTCCAATGTGACAGGGATAAGAAATATATAATGCAACTAGGAGGGTGTCTGTGAGTCAGTCAGGTCTATGACTCCAATATAATGAATAATATTTGTTAGCAAAGAACTTTCAAAAGAGTTTTAAGCATTCCCTATATACTACAAGCTACAAATTTGGTACCTTCAGAGTGTTGGCAGAGATTCAACTTTAAACATTAAGCTTGAAGTATCAATGTGTCAGACTTACACTTTGCAAGGCAGAAGACATATGATTCTTATTGTCATAACGATTAGAGGTACAAAAATCCTAATATCCAAGCTGTATTATCCTGCTTCTGACACTACCAAGAACTTCTGTCCTACAGAGAACCAAACAGGCATCTTATTAATCAAGTTTTTCAGAGAAAACCTGCTCTCAGCTCTTCAACACTCAAAGTATACACTCAAAAAATTTCCTCTGCTTGTGAAAGGAATAGCCACCTGAATAATATGTGAATATTGCTCAGTAGACACGGTGCAGTCAAGGCTACCTCAAACTATTTTCAATTAAAATATAAGGTAAATTAACTGTGAGAAGGAAAATTATATAAGGGACTAAATCAACATACACATTTTCCATGGTTTAAATTACAAAGTATCTCTGCATGTTATAGGAAATTAATGAAGAAGTTGTGAGAAGGAAGGGAAATAAGGCTGCAATGCAGGAACAACTAGTCAGGGAATTATGATAAAATTTATAATAAAAAATCCATAAACAAACCATAGACATGTTTTTAAAATTATATTTGTTACATTATTTGACCAAATTAGGGAATGTATGTGGAGGGTGGTGCTGCAGCCAATCACCAAGTGAAAGAAACTGCGGGAATTGGCCTGATAATATCTGCATCCAGTTTTATCTGATAAGACTTCTCCCTTGTTCTTTGTTCCTGCCTGGGACAAGTTCTCCCCTTCAATGAAGGTGAAAAAGATGTTTGTGAGGGAGGTGTGGAACAGGAAGAGGTTGAGGATTGTGGTTTCACTGTATATTCTCCATGCAAGTAAGCAGGAAGGAGAAAGAAAACAAAACGCACATTTTATGTTTTGTGAGTAAAGAGGTATCTGATCTGGAATTCACTTTGCTTTTTCCCTAATTTTCCATTTGGATTGTATTTGATCTTCCCATACAGTTACATAGAAATTATAAAATCAAGTTAATTTGGTAAATCTCAGTGCATTCTAGCACAATTTCTATAGCACTGCAATCTCTACTGGTCTACTCAAAGATTTTATACTTTTGACGGAAGCGAGTGTATTTCAAAACTGTGCATCTCTCCTATTCCAACATCTCAATTTTTTCAGAATGAGAGATAATGTAATACTTTTGGATTTTAGAATTGTTTTCAAAGTACTTGGACATCACAGGAACAAAACCAGATAATAATTTTCCTGGAAATCTCAGGCTCAAGATTCTTATTGATCAATAGATCCACAGGCTGCAAACCAGCATCCTGTTTTGAGAGCCAGGGACAACTGATACTCTAGACATGTTCCCTTTGCTTAGACCTACAGATACAGCTTTATAATTCAGGCAGACTCCATCATCTCAGTGGTTTTTAGTAAAGTATAAATCCTAAGTTAGTCTTTTTGGTTGTTTAATTTGCTAGTCCACTAGTTTACTAAACTACCAGTTCAGGCTAGTGTGAGTCAACTATCCAGTTATCTGCTTGTTTTTGTTAGTCTGAAGATCCTTACCACTTGTTAAAAGGTGTTATGGACAGATTCCTAACTGTTAGAATTGCCCCAGATTTGAATAGAAAATTTCAATTCATACAGTATAAAGATGTTTGTCTTGTAAACAAAAATCTTTAAGAAGATGAGAAAAAAATTGAGTCAGGTATTCCAGTTGCCTGGCACAAAAATGTTGATATGACAAAACCCACAGAACTTGAAAAGAATAATTTTTTCGTTAAAGTAGTAGAAAATCCAAATGAACACATTCAAACTGTGGCATTATCTACTATTAAAAGATCTATAACTAGCAGCTTCCAAACCAGCACGGAACCTAATTATAGAATACCTTTGCTGCAGCTGTTTCTATTTACATCTCTTCAAGCACAGAAGCAAATAATCCAGGTTTTCCTATAACACCAGCATGTGTCTGACTCTTCTTGATGACACTACTGAAAGAATTTACTGCACTTTGAAGACTGATACTGTTGGCATTGAGGTTTATGACAAAGTTACAGTTTGCTCCATTGTAGAAAAACTACAGGTAATATCAGAAATGTGATTGGTTACAGAAAAATCCTTTCTTCCGTGTGCATTTCCCTCCCGTACTGACTTTTCTATTTCCTTTCAGCTCCTCCACAAAACTAAACTCACTCTTTCTGTGCAATAGTAGAGGTAGCAGCAATGGGTAAGATGCAGGCATATTTGCCATCACTTTATTTGCCATTTTACTGGATGTGGCTATCCTCCTGCAAGGTTCTCATCACACACCGTTACTCACCAGGGCATTGTCTCTCAAGATTATCTTCAGCTATTTGAAATGCAAATACATATTTATTTTCATTAGTATTAACTCTTCTCATCAAACATTATTGGACCACAAAAAAATCGTTAAGAAAAAAGGGATACTGAATCACCACACTCTACAGGAACCTGTCTCCACACAGAAATTGATTATACTGGAGCTGTAGAAGACATAGAATTTAATTGGTAGTAGTTGTTAAAACATGTTCAATTTGGAGGTTCTTCTGTCGTTGCCTGGAGATTTCACTGGCACACCCTGATTCTAGTAGGGTTACTATAGAGCTGAGAGTCATATAAAATTGTGGTATTTGCACTGTTTTGCTTTTTTCATAAAAATATATAGAGAGCTAGGAGCTCAGACTGCATAAAACTTGCACACGAATCAACATACTTTAAATTTGAGAAAAAAATCACAGTTTGTTCTCTTATTTACTACTGTTCTTTTTGCAAGAAGGGTGGATGCTTCAGGACCAAGCAGACCTGTGGCAGCCAGACCCCTTGATTTCAAATTTGAGTTTCTTCTCTTACTGATTCTGCCAGTGAGGATGGAGAAGAAAAGAGCGTGAAAACTCTCATCTGTAACAAAACTTGCTTCTGAAAAATGACTAGTGTTTCACAGGAGACTGCCATCTTTCATAACCTTTCACCTCTAATGCATGTCCTCTTAAATTATCGTTATGGTCTAGATTTGCTCAGGCACTCTATAAATTAGCTGGAATTTGATTTGCAATACAGTAGTTCAAGACCTCTGTTCCTAGAGCTGTGGCACACCATCGGTATGTAAAATAACTCTGATACAAAGAGTAATTAATTGATGCAAATTAGAATGATTGATCTAAGTTTCATTCCTCTTTCGAAGTTAATATATTAATTTCAAGCCAAACAGTATAGCACAGGTGTCTTAGAATTTTAACCACCTGAATTCAGGGTCAGGCACATTTTAATGCATATTGGATATTTTGTAATTCTCTCAGTCGGAGATGGTTACCTCTGAGTAGTCCAGTAGAAGCTTTTGTCCTAGAGTTTCCTACTCTGTAGCTTAGACAGACCATAGCAATCTCCATGTACATTATTTTTGGTGCATACACAGGCTTGTTAATGCAACAAGTTACCTGAAAGCTTGGCTTTTCAGTGCTCAGTTTCTGCTTAAAATTTGCCTACTGTGATTGTTCATACTACAGATGATCCCTGACTTATTGACTTAACGACCTACTTGTGTTTATTTCGTTGTTTGCACATTGATTCTACTGTTGCTTTTCAAAGTTAAGAATTTTACTAATTATCTTGAATTGCAGACATACTTTTCAATTTGCTCTTTCAGGATAGTAGTATGCACTTCCTTGTGGTCAAGGTTTTTTCCTTCTCCAATAATCAACCCTATACTAATCTTTTCAAAATTATAATATTTGTTTCAGGTTTTATGGCTTACTGTGAATCCCTCGAGCTGAATGCATAATCACTTGTGAAAGGCTATGTTTGTGATATTTCTTATCTTTACCTGTTAGATAACACTAATTTTATTTGTCTTATATTATTCTGCACAGAATAGTAGGTGTGATGAGATTTTTCTGTGTCAATATCCAGTGAAAAGACAGTAGAATAATTAGTTGTATCAAGGCTGTGTAAGTGAGATTGTCTCTCACCTTGTCAATAGTGGGTTTCTGTAGCTCGGAACCAGATTAGAAACTTCTGAGAACAACAGGAAAACTAGTATTGCAGGGATTTAAAATGTTGGGATTTTTTAGTCCTAATGCCTTAAGACTGAAACAAGAAACTTTTTGTGACTCTATAATCAGTGTTAAAGATTAACACAGATTAGTATGGTCAGTTGATGAGCAGATAGTCACAGAGATATTAGATGGCTTCTTCAGACCTTAAAAAATGTACCTTTTAGACATATGCTTACCATTGTCATGGAAGATGTTAAAAAAAACCCCAAACCGGGACTAACTGCCTTGCACCATCCTCCTCTGACTTTGCAACTATCACAGTGTTAAAGTCTTTGGGGAAAAAAAACCCTTACATTATGAAATTATTCTAAACATGTTTAGATTCCATTGTTTAAGTTGCATTTGCTTACACAAAAGATAGATATTTACCCCACTCCCACTATTATTTTCTTTGGAAAGGTTAATTGAGGAATATCATATTTGATTTTTAGGAAGTCATAATGTTTTGCATGGGACACCTGAACAAAATACAGTTTATTTGTGCAGAATAGTGATATAGAAAGATCAAAGGTATTTGGGCAGCATATGTTCTTGTGTTTAGAAACTGGTTCTTCTTCAGGCAAAATTTAAGCAAAAAACGTCAGTTCTCAGCAGCTATTCATTTATGAAAATTTGAAAATACTTATAAACTGCAGACTTTTGCATCTTTTTCATGGGAAAAATTAACTTTCTGCATCACATCTCACAGATTAATTACCCGCAGAGCAGGATGTGTTGACAGGGGGTTCTTATTCCTCTTACCATCTTTCAACTCATCATTTGGTAAAACAAAAATGTCGTAACAGTACTGTGCTTTCCACAACATCAGAAGATGATATATCATACCTCGAAGCCTAGGCAATGAAAGAGATCGTGAAAAATTGTGTTTTCATGCATCTGCACTTCAAATGTGCTGGAGAAGCATACTTACCTCAGCATAGTTTGCCAGTCCCTTCTGCCTGAAGTCTTATTCCAAATTAGGTCTCCCTGAGGGACCAAGGTGAAGATTTTTGAGTATTCAAAATCTGTAATAGCAACAACAAAATGATTCATGATCAATGTAGCACTTCAAGTGGCTTCACATAAGTTATGCACATAGACCTGTGCAGTCAAGTGTGAGCCCAAAATTTTTGATTCTATTGTGGTGCTGTCATCCTCAGCTGTAAGGAATTCATGATGACAAAAATCTCCCAATTTTCCCAGATCTTGAGCAGTTTTTAAAACATGAATTTGTAATTAATTTTATAATTAGCTTGTGCTTGTAAAAATGTCTTCTTTATTTTCCATCCAACTGTAAACCTGCTGGGGAATGACAGCAGGATAGAAGAGTTGGTTACAGCCAGGACAAACTGAAAAGTCTCATAAATCAACATTTAAATTTACAGTTTTACTTAAACGATCATGGGATTTTTGATGCAACTCTCAGATCTTCCTTTCCACGAGGCTTTTGCTCCCTTTTTCATGGAATTTATGGAGATTTTGCTTCAGTTTCCTTGTCCCTTCTTCGTAATGATAATCTATAGATTGATGAAAACAAAATATTTTTATACTACCTGCTGTGCTCACTGCAACAATTTGGATATTGTGTCTCCTGAGAGGAAGAAAAACTTTGTTGACTGGTTAGTAGTCAAACTGTACTGAAATTTGTTGTGTTTACTAATTTTTGTACTCTAGTTACACCAGGTTGCACTTTGGAACTAGAACAAATCAAATAGCCATCTTGTTGAATGTCTGCAATAACTACAACAAGAAAAGCACGCAAAAAATTAGGGAAATAATTTTAGTATTAGTCATATGTTCTTCTAGCATAAACTAATTTCTGTTCTTCGTTACTGAACTCTTTCAAAAAGATTGATGAACCTACTTAGCAGCATATATTACTCTGTGGTCTTTCAGTACTCTTGCAGTTTTAGCAAGTTCCTACACGCTGCCACTAAGTAATGTGATGTAATTTTTACTGAATTTTCTCTGAAGTAAACAAGACCACAGTTGTATAAAACATATATACTTCCCCTGCTTCAGCGAGCTTTTTTTCTGTTCTGTAAACTGCTGACTATATATGGAGAAAAAGAGTAGAAATTATTAATAGTAAAAAAGATATATTTGCAGAAATTATTAAATTCAATGCTGTGAAATGAACCAAATAATTGTCTGTTGCTCTCTTCAGGTGATTCTGCTATGAGAGCTTCAGTTGAAGTGTGCAAGCCTCACACACTGCTCAGTAATGGCACAATCAATACAGTGCGAATGGCTCCCCTATTCAAACCCCCGGTATCCATTCCCAGTGGCATGATGAGCTCTGTTTGATACTAAATTGATAAACCCCATTGACATTACCATCAGTAAACAATATCAGCTTTCTAAGATATGTCTTCAAAGGCCTTTTCCCCTGAAAAGGTGCTTATTTTCACCTGACAGGATGGTAAAGTTTTGCTATCCTGTGATTAGAAATTTCTTCAGATGTGGTGCTATTGACTTTTGAGTTCACCCAACTTTGGAAGCTGGAATATTGTGGATTTTGTTTTTTGTTTTTTTCTCTCTTTCTTAATTTTTACTTTACTTGAACCCATGGAATTTTAGTGGAATTCAACAACTCCAGTGAAGCCAAGCTTCCTTGGAAGACCTAAGGTTTCCTCAGTCCAATGCCATTTCCAGACCTCATCACTGCATGACTTAAAATTGTAATTTAGCTTCTGGAGTGTCACCTTACCTAGGACTTCAATTGTATTAGTTTAATGAATTTTATTTCATCACCTAATTTCAAAGTGTTCCATTGATTCAAATGTAGTAATTTACTGCATTTTACATACCAGTGAAGAAAGCATTTAGAAAAACCTCAGAAGTTTTCTGTGTGTTATTAGTGATTTTATCTCTGTCATACTTTGAAATATAATTAAGTCTTCTGTTGAGAGATGCTTTAAGACAGTTAACTTCTCATTGGTACTTTTGTTTTTGTTATATCTTGCTATAATGGGGACATTTTTTATTTCTTTAGGATGCTTTTATATGATTATGAACACTGCAGTTGAAGTCCTAGTATGTCCTTAACTATGAAGAACCTCCTAATTTTTTAAGAACCATGGGGATGTTGAATAAAACTTATTAGTGAGTTTGGATTTTCTTTTTTTTATTTCTTAAATATAGAGTAGTAAACTAACAAAGTTAAAAGAGTTAATTATGTAACTGTAAAGCATTTTAGGAATATGACATTAGTTACATTCTCAACCTTTAAAAACCAATCAAGCTTACTATATATTGCACATACATTTGTGTTCAGCTAAACACTTTCTAATCCTTTAATATGTAGCTAAACATTGCTTAGACTCATTTCTGTCTAAACTTTTTGTACTTTAGAGGAAGGTACATTTCAGATATCAGGCGCACTGTGCCACAATCACACATCACCTTACAAGGGTGAAGATGAAAGAATCAAAAGTCATTCTAGGAAATGTTATACCAGATCAGGCTAAGAGGAAAGAGAAAAGGCAATGTACACTTCTGAATGCCTTTTCAGCCTCCTGGGACTAGAAAGTGAAGAATATCTTGTGAGATCTGTATGCTTAGAGATATTACTTGATTATTTTCTCATGTTCTTTTCCTTCCAATCTTTTTTCCCCTCAAATGACTCCCCATTTTGTCTTACAATAATTTTAGGTGTGATATCCACAAAAATATATCAAAAGACCTTTCAGTTTTCTTAATGCTCTTTAATTTTCAAAATCAAGCAAGAATGCCAAGCATCCACACGTATATAATCTGCTCTGTAAAAATGAGCAGCTCTGCACTATTACCGTTTTAGTCACTCAAGACACTGCAAGGTTACACTCACATTACTGTATGTTATGTTTTAGATGTCGTAGTTGTCTTTTCTTGTACCCACAGAAAAAATGAATTTTTATGTGAAGAGGTTTTGACACGTTTTATCAGAGCCAATATCACAAAGATCATAGTTTGGTTAAGTTTCAGTTAAGAGAAAGTCAAGTCAACAGTTATATTAGAAAAGATAAAATTCCTAGGATATGGTTGATGTTCTAGGTGAAGTTATGCACAAGTAGAGACAAAAACATTAAAATTATTTTCAGGAACAGGGAGAAAATAAGGTCCTTAACATATGTGATAACTTCAATTATCATACAAGGGAATCCTGTAGTTACAACTGATTATTCCTTTAGGTAGAAGGAATAGAACTTGGAGCAGCATGTCAGGAAAACAATTTCCTAGAGAATACCAATAACAATTTCTGCACTTGTCCCAAGTTCATAATTAGATTATTGGTTTTAATATGTGACACATCTAATCAGTTAATTTACATCAGAGTAAATAATGGTTTTGCTGTTGCTTAACATCTAAATGGCTAAGGTGCTGAATATTTAAACACACAGTTGGAATGTCAGTATTTTTCTGTAAAACCTGAAGTTTATTGCTGTGCGTATTTTGTTTTTACAGGCTTACCATCCCACTCACAATTCCACGTTTTCTAGAGTAGAAAGGAAAGGATGTTCAGAGGGATGTTCTCTAACATTATTCAGTAAAGCAGAGGTAGCCTGAGGGTCATGCTCAGGTCTGGATGTGCTGCCTTTACACGCCAGTCACGTGTTTCAGCATCTTTCTTTGCGGTTACCCATTAAATCACTGGAAAATCTCAGATGTGGACGGATGTTCAAGGAGCACTCAAAATAGACATCCAGGATGTCTTTGAAAGAAGTATTAATTGGAGGAGTTAGTCTGCTGCTTATCTTGCAGCACCATGAGTTTTAGCATTAATGCTGGGATTATTTGAACTGATGATCTTAGTCCTTTTGTCAGAGATCCTTAAGGGATTATACTGCAAAACTAGACGTAATATTTTATATGACTGGTGTTCGACTCTCACTGTCAGGTAAAAAAGATGGAACAGTATAGTTTGCTTTATGTACTATTTATGTTTAAATTAGTAGCAACAGTTGGTTTTCTGTTTTTTTACAAAGCAAAGTTTAATTTAAAAATAGTAGTTTCATAGCATCTGAAGTGCTTATTATGAAACAATCTGGATTTGACTTCACTAGGAGAGGTCTGTTGAAGGTGCTAAGAAGCACTAGATCTTTTGTTAAGCCAACTAGGAAAGCTGGCTTTGTCAGTCATCTTTAATCTTAATTCTTTATGACTATTTGTCTATAATAATATATAGTTATCTACTATGAAATGCACCTCTTTTCAGCATTATTCAACATAGATTACTTACCTGAGAACATTCATTTAAGAGAATCCTCATGATATTATTAGGAGCATTTACTCTACTGGAGTACAAACCGCATTCTTAATATTTCTTATTTTTAATCAAAATAGCTCATTTTAAATCAGCCTTTAGCTGAAATACTAACAACTGTTTCTTCTTCCAGTTATGCTCTAGGACAAAACTGACAACATAATTAAACTAATTTCATCTGTGATATTGCAGGAAGTAACAAGGTCTGAAAAAAACCCCTATCTTGAACTGTCCCCAGATACTTTTCTACCTTTGACACAAGAGTTAAATTACTCAGTTTAGTGGTGCTAAACCATACTTTCTCATTAAAAGTGTTGTTCAGTTACAGCTGTGCATTACTCCTGGCACAAGTACACCTAATAAGTGGAAGCACATCCATTTTCTAGATACTCAGAAAACAAATGCACTACTTTTTTGGTTTTATATTTTCAAGACTCCTGTTCAACTTGATGAGAAAAATCTTTTCCATTTTCCACTGGCCATGGTCCTCTCCTAACTCACTGGTAATAGCTATGGAATTATGTCAAGGAAACTGTCAAGTTGAATGTGATTCTTATGTTCCATTGAAGAAAGTTCCATTTCACAAAGAGGGGTTTCTGAGTTTTGTTCCATCTAGAAATTATTCAGGCCAAGAGCAGGGTAGCTCCCAAATTTCTGCATTACCAAGTAATAGCTAAAATAGTATGAGTTATTCTTCTAGATATACTTCTAACTTTAAGGCAACTAACTTTCAGTAAGGGTTTAAAAATCAGTCCCCTAATACTAGTCAAAATAAAGCCTTTTTCTTTTATAATGTTTGTCTCTGGCAGTTAAAACACTGAGCTTCATGTACTTCATTTCCAAAGTGCTGGAAGAGTTTCTTCTAAGAGGCATCTGCTAAAACATTTTCTATCAAGAAGAAAGGAAAACGTCTGTTCCAGCCAATTATTTCCCCATCCCTCTTATTTTGATCATCTCCAGCATCATATGGAAGCCATCACTGTTAGAAAGTTAAAATCATATTTGTACCAGACAAGCTGACTCCAAATATGGATTTTATTTTTGAACACACTGCATTTGACATGATCACTATTATAAACCATTACTTATATTTAAATTGCAAACATTTCTGTGGTAATTATAATACAACATATTCTCCATTGTATGTCTGCCTGACTTGTGTAATTTTCAGGATGACAATTGTCCAAAAAGTTCTGGAGCAGTGTGAAAAAGTCAAACAGATGGAAAGCTTTAGTTTATTTTAGTGTATTTCTAACTTTTATTTAGCTAAAGGACAGGGCAACAGAAAGTTTAAAATAACATTAAATTATTTGTAACAAGGGCATACAACTCATTTAAACTCCTGGTGTGGCAACATACACGAAGTTATGGTAACATCAACTCTACAGGAAGGAAATTAATACTGGTCTTTTTAGGAAGCACTAATATCTTATGGAGTATTCACTGGTCAGAGCATGAAACAATAGAAATGAAAACTTTTAAGAGTCTGCCCATTTAACATATCAGTAGGGCAAGTACTTGAATATAAATACTTGAATAAAACTGAAAGTTTGGGTAATTTCACATTTATACCATGCATGTTTGATTTGTCTCAAGGTAATAGAATTTACTTTCCAGCAATCCTAGACTGGTAACAGCTTTTCATAATTCACTTTTCTTTCAAATGTATTCCAAGATTTATGTTTTTTTTTCTATGTGAAGTGATAAAAATCTGTGGGGTAGTTAGTTACCTGAAGTATTCTTGGTTTTACAGTTCAAATATTAACAAAACAAAACACGGAATGTTACTGACCATCAAAGGCTCAGCTGGAATGCCATTTCTCTGTTAATCGGTTAAAGACAAACAGAAAAATCAGTTTGGCTCAGACCTGGATCAATAAGCAGCAAAATTATGTTAGTATTACAACTCTCTGAAATGGGAATGGGAGTTGAGATAAAGTATTCTGAAGAGAATTATTAAAAAGCTAATAATTTATAAATATAGAAATAAGAATAATAAGCTAATTACTCCTTAAATATTTGAATAGTATTTTTCCTCACTTAAAATTCAATTACATGACTAATATGGAAATATTACAGTTAAACACTTCACGACTTTGAGATAAGCAGAAATTGAACACAGACTTAATAAAACTGCTGTTTCTGTTTACCAAAAGGCATTTAAGATCCACAGAATTTGAGGAGTTTGGACTAAACAGGGCAATACATGTGGAAAATAGAAGATCTTAGTGAAATGTAAAAATCAAATATCTCTGAGAAGACCAGACTAAAATATCTTAATTTAATTTCTTACTAGCAAGACTGGGGGAGAAACTAGATAAATTTTCCATATTAAATGGTTGTTAATGTAGGTCTCTTGTTTCATAAATGTTTTACATGAAAGGCAAAAAAAAAGGTAATAGGCAGGTCAAGAAAACAGCTATAAAACCCCTGACCATTATTAATTCAGAATAATTTTAGCAGTGTTAGATAGAGAGTAATTAAAAATGGATGTATTCACTGAAGTACTGCACTTTAAAAGTAAACCAGTTTGAAGCTAACATGTTGCTCTACTTGTGCTTAGCAAGGCCAAGGTTTTGACCATGTTTATAATGGCTTTGACAACTTGAAGGATATAAAGGCAGAAAAGTCTTGCGTTTTCCCTGAACTGTTGGACAGAGGTAAGGGACAGAGAAGTACATATAAGAAATTAGTTAGGTTGGCAGGCTCTCAGGGGATAGTCATTTTACAGTGTACGATGTATTTTTTGTCCTAACAGTGCTCTCCATTTGTTTGTTCAATGTACATACACTTGGGTAGTGAACCTTTTAAGTCTTAGACATATATGCAATTGAGAGGGAATTAAGTTTGCAGATGGCTTGCAACAGAGCTTAAGGATAGTTTAACTGCATTAATGCTTAAGATTTATTTGCTATGTTATCCTACTCTCCAGGCAAGAATAATCAATAAGGTTTGGAGCCTTTTTAGGATTTTGGAGGAAAAGGGTCCTGCCTACTTTTTCCCATCACAAATAACAATACCTTTCAAACTTACTCTTGCTGCCCAAGTTTCTTGTTCCTGATTAGGACGTGTGGTCTGTCTGACAATTTCTTACAGGAGGGAGAACATGTCCACAATGGACAGGCCAAACTATCCCAGTAACATGTCTTTTAGAAGCAGAGGCTTTAATTCTCTAACTCACACCAGCACTTCAACTGGAAAGTTAAAATGGGAATGGTGTTACTTCTAGCTGCTGGAACTATACTGACTTCATTTTAAAACATGATATATAGAACCACAGCTAAGTTTTGAAAGTGAACTTGTTGAAAATTTTGGATTTGCATTCGTTACACACAGAACAAAATTTAAAGCTAAAAACTAGACTAAAACAATGATGGAGGAAAGGAAGGAACCAATCTGAATGGGATATAATTATTTTATTTCAACATCAGAAACATTAGTTATTCTCTCTTATTCTGACAGCAGAACATCGGTTAGATGTTTCTTTCCCACTTCACAGAAGAACAATGGGCATAGAATGGGATCTTTGTATCTAAGAATACATAAAGCTGAAAAGGCAATTCAGAAATATAATTCAGTCACATGCTACAACCACTGCATGCAAACATTTATACAGAGAAGAGCTTCAAACAAACTTTGTTGAGAATAAAAATACAAATAAATTAGAAACAGAAACATTAGGCATTCACATGACTGAATGGGCCACATTATTGAGTCTTGAGACCCTAGAGCCTCTGATTTTAGAGCACATTTGCAATAGAGTTTTCTTAAACTAGGGTATCCGTGAAAGTTGGCATAGTTTTGAAAGAACCCACAGGCATAAATCCAAGTACATTCTACATTACTATCTTTTCATGTTTTGTCTCTCAGTTCAGTTCAAATTAAGTTTTATTGTAACTTTTGTTAGTGCTCAGAAGTACCAGCCAAATTATGCCAAATGTTTTCCAAAGATAATTTCGCTCCCTTCTTATATGTTGAACTACTATATGTTGACCCTAACTGTAACTATTTCAGTGCCCAAGTGTTATTTTGATCTCAAATTACTGAAGATCGTGTGGTCCTGAAGTGCAGAAACTCTTGTAATGACTGCTAATTGGAACTTTAAATTTCATCTAGTGCAAGACTGAAAATAGCAGGTTTGCCATAAAACATTGAATTAATAAGCTTATTTTACACATTTTTATATTTAACGGATTTAAACTGCTAGAATTTGTTAGTGGTTATCTAATCAATTCCAAATACATAGATAACATTGTTGTCAAACTATGCTGACTTAATTTTCAACTTGCTTGTAAGACAGAAGTAGATGAACCTCAAGTTGTTCACATTTATGTTTCAGTAAATGTATAATGACACATTTCAACAACTGTATAATGACACATTTCAGCAAATAGTACAGACATTTTTTATTTTATGTATGTGACAAATAGATCTGCATTCAACCCATGTATGGCTTTGTTTACAATGAGTAGGGGTTTTGTAGAACAGAAAGTACATATATAATATTAGTCCTATTGGATATTTTCAAAGAAAAAATAAATATAGTTTAAAAATTAGTTTGAATTTCACATTCCAATTTTCCATTTCTGTGCACATTTAATTATTTCATTTCATAATATATGACTTTTTAACTCCTTTTAACTTTAAATTTATTTATAGAAAAATTTCCAGGACAGAAATTTGTTCTGGCAATCTAACATTAAATAATGTTCCAACAATGTTTTTTCTTTAATAGTGTCATTATATCAGACGGTCAAGTTCAGATTACACATGTCCATAACTAATTAAAGTACCCTGGAAAATGTAGGCTGTCATTGAGTAAATGTAGCTGTGTGCCAAAGTTTCAAATATCTATCAGATTCTGAAATAACGCTGTAGTAAAGTCATTTTGCATTTGCAGCTGTACAGTCAGTTCTATATAAAGGTCTGAAACCTCATTTAAGCAGACATCCTTAAATTCTGTAGAAGAGATTCAGATCACAATTATAGGACTACATGTCCAACATAACTCCATTGTCTTCTGCTGGATTTTTTCCAAGGAAACTTGCATCAGAGTCGGGCTGGCTGGTTTTCTGTGATAGTCCTGGCAGTGTTAAGCTCCCCTGATATTTACTGCTGGCTCCTGCAGTACTTCAAAAATTCTTACAGTATCTTTAGGAGGATAATAAAATGGGGGCTTGACCTGTTCTCAAGTTTTGTAGAGGCTGGTACACCACGGGAAACAGAGTTGTCTGGTGTCTTCTTGCCACATGATATAGGTGTGTTTCTCAGATAAGTACTGAAGAATGATACACTTATTTTTAGTGTGTTCTGAAACTTCATTCACCTGCTGATGACAATCCATGATAACCTGTTAGCTGAACAGTGATGAGCAATGATGATAAATATGTTCCCATAAAATTCAATCTGCTGATTATTATATGAATTTGTCTTAATTCATGTCTCCTTTCCATCTCCTTTCAAAATGGAAAACATTCATTTGAACAAGATGCACTCTTTCTTACAGACTTTTAGTAATTTCATTTAACAGCTCAGCTGAATATGTGATTTGATGTCAGTTGCATTATTTGAAGTATATTCTTTGGCATTTTACAAGGTGTTAACAGTGTGGTTGAAAAAATCTTATTCATTTCTTATTAGTAGCCAGTGACCCTATCACTAATTAAACACTATTCAAATTTATTAGAGAATAATCACTCTATGAGCTAAATTGAAATTAATTTTCACATTTCCTGAAGTTTTTTCATGTTTATTTTACAATGGATTTCTGTGATCATGTTGTTTGCTGTTTTGTTCATGGATTGAATCTGAAAAGGGGGGTAGAAATGAATATTACACTTCAAAATAGGAATTGAGATGTAGGATTGTGCACCGTGCTGCTCATGAATATTAAAAGTGTCTTAGACAGAAAAATAAAAGAAATATAAGAAACAAATTGTACAGGGAAAGTAGTGACACAGTAAATGCTGATTTTACTCTGGCAAACCTAGTCAACACTACACAGGATTGACAGTATGTCCATCTACATGGAATTTTCTTAGGGCTGGGACTAGAACTATGCTCTGAAAGCAGCAAAACCACATTCTTTGAAAAACTTTCGTTACGTTGAGATCAGCAGTGTGCCAGAATGTACACTCTATGCAGAGAAGAGCAGGTTCACAACCATCTGACAAGACTGCATTGAACAGGTAAGCCTAAGCTGTTTAACACGGTATGAGCAGTCTTGAATCCTGTCCTCAGAACTCTTTAAAAAAATTTCAGTGTAAAATATGTAAGCAGTCTTTGTAGTTGTCCAACCCATATGCTGCTGAGCTGTTAACAGTGTTCTTTAGGAGATGAGCTTGAATCTGTTAAAAAAGAAGACAACAAATGCAAACTTATTACTCCAAAATATTCTAACCCTTACTTTTTTTGTAACCTCATAAAAGGTTATTAGTGTTTTATAACATATCAGAGACTGGAACGAAAAACTACTGAAACAATATAAATAGAGTTTTAAAAAGAGGAATAAAAATGAACATGTTTTAAAACAAGCAAGTAAACAAAACTGATGAAAGTAGTAAGAGACCCCTTAAAATGTCATTTTATTTGCAAAATGAAAACTGCTGTGGAAGTAAAAAATCATATTGGTAATTCTTTTCCTCCCCAAAAACCTAAATCATCAGTTACAAAAGCTGAGAATTGCTGTTTTGACAACTAAACTACTACATAGAAAGAAATAAGGTCCTCCTCATTTCTTAACATTGTACAAATGTGGTTAAACAAATCAGAGTTACTTGGCTTACAAATGATTTTTGAACAAGCAATTGTCTGTATCCATCCAGGTGGATGTTCTCAGAAGGGAGTCAAGCATTCTGGGTTCTGTATGCAGAAGACAATTTTGAATTAATTTTTCTACATTTCTGAACTTGTCAGTATGTGTTAAACATCTTTCGAGTATACCCCACCTCACTGGGGACATATGTGCCTATTTTTCTAGTCTCTCTTGCATTTGTTTAGGACTGTTCTGTACATGCATAAATATTGAATTTTCAGCACAGGGGAGTTCAGTGGACAGGGAAGGAATTACCTAACTAGCTCAGGCGTGCCCCAGAGGAGGCAATTTGCTTTGGTTAACTCTCAGGAAAGAGATATAAAGTCTGTCCAAGTCTTCTGGTTCCAGATACCATGCTGACATTTCAGTGAGATATGTGCTGTTTCCACTGATGGAATCACATGCTGCACCTTGGAACCCTAATTCTTTACACTTCTGGAATAGAGATATGAGTATCAATCCAAGTCTCCCTTTTACTATTTTTTCCTCAAATCTCTGCAGATTCAAAGGAGGAAATACTTTAGGGAACTAATCCAAAAATTGTGATTCCTCCTGCTTGCATAAAAATTAATCCTCCAATGTTCTTTCAGAAGAAGATACTTTTTTCATTTAGAAATTACTCTGAACATCTGGTTTTGGATGGGATTTTTGCTAGTATAATCAGTCATTTTATTTATAGATATATTTTTCCAGAAGAACCCCTTGTACACTTGAAAAAGGATTTATCTAAATGATCTTGTAGTATTTGTAAGATCTCTCCTTTTGCCACTTTTGACTTGATTTCATCCCTACTGTTCTCTTCAGTTTTCCTTGTGTGGTTATGCAGGTGTTGTGAATGGTTTCAAAACTGACATTTCTATTTCTCTGGTAAATAATATGCTTAAAATAATAATTTTCTGTAACATGTAGTTATGCCAAACATAAATACAGATTAATACAGATCAGTTGAAGGATTTAGATTAGTTGCAGGTACTATTATTTTGGGACAGTTTGTCAGCAGATAGGTCAAAATGTGCACAGATCTAACCTTCATTTACAGATGTTATGCATTCTGTAAGAATGGAAGGATAAAGTGTTAAAGGTGGATTTGAATATCTTAGCATTTTTTTCATGTAATGGAAGATCCCTATTGTTTTTCTGGATAAATTACCTACTGGTGATTTGTTCCAAGTAATTTTAACAACTGTATGTACTGGAGATAGGAGAATTTATTGATAGTAATAAAACTTTGTTACAGATTTCATGTAATTTTCCTTTAAGCATTTTTTTAACACTATTTTTTTAATTTACATCTTCCAAACACCATGACTAAGATCTGCACACAAGGACTTAGCAAAACTACTGTGCTATTTATAATGAGAGATCATTCTTAGACACAATGAGGAAGATGGGAAATTTTATATAAATTAAGATATCTTACAGGCCATTGTACTGAGGGGTTCCCTTTATTTTTAATGTCACTTGTACTTCAACAAAAATACAAGATTGGTTTTTCCACAATGGAATGCAGACTTGAAAATTGTGAAAAAGCAATTTTTGATATAGCATGATATTAACAATTCAAAATTTTATTAACTGCATTAATTTTATAAAAAGAAGAAAAGAATGTACTTCCGAAAACCAAAGTCTGTACTACTAGAAATGCTGGAAGTAAAAATGCCTGGTGAAAAAAAATCTGAAAAAACCCCAGAAAAACAATTAATGCAAATAATTATCTTCTAAAATATCACTTTCGTTTATTGAGTGTCATAAAATCACAGAATATCCTGAGTTGGAAGGGGCCCACAAGGATTGTCGAGCCCAACTCCTGGCCCTGCAGAGGGCCATCCCCAAGAGTCACAGCATGTGCCTGAGAGTGTTGTCCAAACACTCCTTGAACTCTGCCAGGCTTGGTGCTGTGACCACTTCCCTGGGGAGCCTGTTCCAGTGCCCAACCGCCCTCTGGGTGAAGAATGTTTTCCTAAATTTAACTTAGACTTCACCTTAAACAGCTTAATGCCATTCCCTCAGGTACTATCACAGGTCAACAGAGACAAGAGATCAGTGCCTTGACCTCTGATTCCCCCTGTGAGGAAGCTGTGGACTGCAAAAAAGAATTCTTGCTTCTTTCAGCATAAACTATCCATTGCACTTACTGAAAAAACCCCTCCATTTAAACTTGCTGCTCTGACTTAATATGAAATCCCAAAATATAAGAGCATGTTATGCAATGCTTTTAGTATTTGTCTGTCAAAAAATAGGTTCTTAGCGATCAAATGCCTTGTATTATTTGTTAATCCTTGAGTTCTGGAGGGCATCCTTTGTGATGAAGATTGCATTGTACCAAGAGACATAATGTTGTCCTAAAGAACTATATCATGGAGTTGAAATATATTAAATTTTTCGCCTATCATGAGACATCAAAAGTAAAATAACAACAGATCTACCTTTTTAGAATATTATTTTATTATCATCCAATCATTTAGAAGTATAAATTAGCCATACATATAAGGATATTGAAACAGTTTTTTTGACATAGCCTTAAGGGAAAAACATCGGATTCAAGTTATTGTGTCTATTTTGAGCTTCAGATAGAACCTAAATAAGAGAAACTCATGAGTATGTACATATCTCTATACACTTACAAAGATTTATATATAAATCATTAAATCTTTTGGGTTGGAAAAAACCTTTAAGATCATAAATTTTATGCTACTTACTCTATAATGCTACTAATTTCAAAATTATAGTGTAAATAGAGACAAAAAGTATTAAATAATCTTTTTTTTAAAATTTCTGGTAAAATTTTGTTTCTTACTGCTTAGTGTTATTTTGAGAAGTCAGTTGATGAGATCTCTAGCACAGTCTTCTGGAGGTTGTTATAAAGTCTATTGAACTTATATTCATATACTCAAATAGAACTCAGTTCCATAAAAGCCTCTGCAGTTTCTTGAGTTTATGTAATGTCTAGCTTGCTTTTGATCACCAGAAAATGTCTGAAGTGACATAAACTGGTTTTGAATTAAGAATATGTCAAAATGTACGTTAGAAAGGAGCCTTTCTTGGTCATCCTTAAGACTGACTGCCACCTTGTTGAAACCTCCCATACTGAGGTACTGAAAAATTATTGCATGGATATACTCCATTTGGAGTATGTTAAGCAGAATTGTCTCCTGTGAAGTATTTTGTGTTGTCCTCAGCCTTCACTCTCCTGTACTATTTTTTGGTTTTCTTGTCTTCTCAATGTTATCCTCTGTCTCTTTCCAGGTTATTTTCCATCTCTTCAACAATAACCCTTATGTGCTATGTCTGGATACTTAAACCTACAGAGGAGATTAATTTTGTTTTCTTTCCCTTGTACTTTTGGAGTCTCCTATGTCTCTTCAGTCATGAAATACATTTGTAACAAATCATAGCTTGTCATAAGTAATGCAACACGTTACCATGATTTGATATTACTCATATAGATTGCATATGAAGATTTTGCATCCACTTTCTACAAAAGGCTCATCAACCATTTTTCATTATTTCCTTTGCCTGAGAAGAATTTTTTTAAAAAGCAAATTTCTTTAAAAAATCTTTCTTTAAGGCAAGTTTCTTAAGATTCTCTATAATCTACTTTCATGTCTAAAGGGACTAATACTGACTTCCATGTTGAAAAGAACCATATAGGCTAGGAAATTTGAATGGTAAGACCTCAGATGAGATATATAGTGATAGCCTCATTGAAATCAAAAGATGCTGAGGTTGTGGTATTTTCTTTTTACCGAGGGAGATAATGCTTGCAGTGTGAACATAACTAAAAAGCTATCCCCATAGAACTATAACTATAAAGCTCCTATATATATAACTTTAACTAAAAAGCTTCTGTCTTCACCCCATTACCTATTGTGGTCTGTGTCAAATGAAATGTTCTTCAACTAAACATTTAGACTTCATTTAGCTATCTGAGTATCTATAATCAGCCTTAATCTTGCTCGCTAGCACAAATAAATTATTTATATTAATTGCTCCAGACATTTAAATAGACATAACAGTCTCTAATACTGAGGAAACCCTCATGGTTTAGGAATTATATTCTCCAATTTTAGTATTTTTGCTAAAACCAGGCACTGCTTCACCTCCCCTTTCTGGCTGGAGGCAAAAGAGGGAAAGATCATGGGTTGAAATAAGAACAATTTACTGGAATCAATGAGATAAGAAAAAGAACAGTAACAGCAACAATATTAATAACTAAAGGTATAAAATCAAACTATTTGCATGGAAAGTCCCCAACAATAAATGTTATCACAGTGCTCCCTCTTCCACATTTTCTCAAAAAGGGAAGGAACCCCTTTTCCCTGGAAGAGAGTCCTTTTCCCTCATCCCTGGTAAGGACCTAAAGAATACTCTCCAGGTCCTGGTCACAGCCCGTCCTGGCTACTGCAAAAATTAACCCTGTCCTGTCCGGAACCAGGACAGAAACTTTAGTGTTTTGAGAACATAGACAGAGATAAAAATACTGGGGTTTTTCTTGGGAAAAAAACCCCCCAGAATATGTCAAGTAAATCATTTAACAAATATTCTTTGTACAGCTGTTATTTTCAGGTACAGAATGATACCAAGTTAATTTTTTTTTTACATTCTCTGTAAGAACAAGTCTTACAGATAGAGGATTTATTTTTTAATATAAATTATCTCAAAACTCAATCTATTAATCATAGTAATAACCGTCTCTGGTTGACAGCTTGAAAAAACCCCAATGCTTTATGGCACTAAGAGAACATATATTAAATACTTGCAGCACTTGTTAATCTCAATCCATTTTTCAGAGGTTATACTTTTAATATCATTCCCAAACCAAGATTGAGTAGCAGACAGGAAGTTAGACAAATCTCTGCCAAGATAAAAGTATTTCAAAACAAGATTGAAAATCAGAATAACAGTTGAAATGCAAGTATAAGCCAGGCCAGAGGTTTTATGAGCCTCATGCACACAGGAAGTCGACAGAAGTCAACAGAAAGATAATCCTGCACTTCAATGAGAAATGAATCTCCACAAAAAAACAGCAGGTGGAGGTAGGGATGTGTATGCCTTTTGCAATAGTATAATGAGGTTTACATGTGACTTTCTCTTTCTTCATGGAGATTATTCTGGTTTATTGGAAAAAGTCATGAAAGTAAGCTCATCAGATGGTTACACAAAAGAACATATTATTACTTATCTTTTTAATGTGGCAAGATAATAAGCAATCTGAATTCAGCTACAGCTTAGAGAAAGCTCTTAACGTGAAACAAAAGTTACAGATTTCAGTTTTTTTTCTAAATTTATGCATTGCCAATAGAGTTTTGCAGGTTTTTTAATAGTAAGACACAAAAAATTATTTTCTTCACAAAGTTCAGCTTCCCTCCTAATAAAAATTTAATGTGGATCACAGTGAAGTGTGGAAGGTGAAGGTCAAATTCTCTGTTTTACTTACACCACTCAATTTTACACATATGGTCATCAGGTGTACAATGCTTCACATTTGCAAGCACACAACAAAATCTCTTCCATTGTTTTTTGGTTTGTTTTCTTTAGTGCAGTATCAGGGAAAATAAATACTGATTACTATCCATTCTTTTACACTGTGTGCAAAAAAACCAAGTTACATTTGATCTCTTTCATTTCTGTTTTAATATACAAGTTGTTATGAGATTTTTTATTTGAGGAAAAGAGTATCACTATATGCAGGGGTGAATCTAAGGATTGTACATAACTATGAATACATGAATGTATATAAATGCACATAAATAGCAGAATTATAAAGGATTGCCCTAGCATATTGCCCTATACCTAGTGCTGTCATTTTTTATTTCTGGCCAGGAGTTTGTAATTAACTTAGGCATACAGCTCTCCCTATCTGTATCTCTGGCTGTGGCAGCCATGTCTTTTATAACTGGGGCTGAGTTGCTTGTCTGGGAGACAGGACAGTGAAAATTTGGTTTTGATGGTGTTGTCGGTAAGAATGACTTGAGGCAGTAGTGTGCTTGCATGCTGTTTTCAGCTGTAACGAATTTATAGATATCCTGACATTCCCCACTTAACAGAATGCTCTCCAAACTATAGACTGGTCTCACGTAATATGGTGACTGGCACACACTGTAATTTTTAACAGGAATTACCTTTCAATCTGTTTTGTCCATCTTATGGTAAATTAAATGTTCTCCAGTTTCTCCACATTATCATATGATTTAATTTAGCTTTGATGAGCAGATATAATGCCAATTTATTTTAAAAGCTATTTATGTAATGCAACAATCCCTGTTCATTATGCTTAAAGAGTCCCTACTATATCTTCATGTAGTTTTATCCTGTCAACTTTTAATTAATAGTAACAACATGAGAATGCTCTAATTTCTGGAAAGTTAGCTGTCATTAACTGCTACCTTGAAGTAGCTTGATGCTCAAAGAAGATAACTGGTATTTAGAATTTTTATCTATCAGTAATTTTTACCTATATATTTTCTCATGTTTAGACTTTTAATTAAAAAAATGTTTATGACAGCTTAATACTTTTCTACTACTTTTTTGTATTGTTAAAACATTTACCAAAATTTTATATTGAAGCAGATTATATGATTTATTTCAGTTCAATGTGAACACAAATAGTACAAAGACTGTTTTTCTGAACAGATTTTCCTTTCTGTATGCCTTGACATCTCTTTAGTCTAGTGTTAGCATTAAACATAAAGGGATGTGTTCTTGGGTTTATCTGATATTTACCTACCGATAAATTGTTCTTATTGTCCTTCCTGAAACTGTAAAAACAAAGAAAATTGAAATAATACTATTACTTTTGACATGCTATGAATCTCGAAGCATTTAAAAATTTTAATTAGGGATCACTTTGTTTTAATTCGAGTTAAACAGACTTTCATGTTTCCCAAAGAATCGGTAAGATGAGTTAAAAAAATGGAAAAGTGCAGATTTTACTGTACACTCTTCTCCTCACCTTGCCTGCCCCACAGCCCCCAGACTTGTCACCTGAGACAGAGCTTGTACCATATGTGATTTCAATGTATGCAGTAATCCAGAAGTAAAAAATTTCTATTAAAAAAGACAATTATTAGGAAAGTAACACTGAGCATTTCTGTTAAGCAAACTTTTTTTTAAGGAGGATTCACCTTCACACAAGAGGTTACAAGCATAGAATATAACTCCAGGTTGTCATGCAAAGTGTTAGCTATTTTTTAATTCATTTATCTATTATTTTGATTCTTATTATTCTTGAATTCCAAGCAATTTGACTATTCTTGTCCATATATCCTAACCTGATAAGATGTTCCAGATGCAGCTGAAAAGGAATCTTAGAGAAAATATTTCTTCTTTATTCTATATCATGATGACATTCATTTTGCTGCCAATTCAAGTGAAAAACTTCTATCTGATGAGATGCTGCATGTAAGTATTTTCCAGAATTTCTAGACTTTCTTTTTTTCCATTGCGTATGTACTTATATATACTCATTTATATGTATATATATACACATTTCAAATTATTTTCCTATGAACATTATTTTTTCTCTTAAATTTCTGCACCATATGGAAACACTGAGTGTTCAGTACTGTTATGTCATGTCTGAAAGCTCTGCCTTCTGGAGAAACTAAGAAACATCCATATAGCAGTAAAAGAGTTTCAGACCTATCAGTTTGCTGCCTAGTTCTGACTGGGATTATCACAGACACACCATGCAGGGCTGGCCTGCAATATGATTTTGCTTTTGTATAAAGTGGAATAGCTCTAATCTCAACTAAACAATTTTCTCTGAGATTATTCTACTCTCTACTCTACTCAGAAAACATATGAGATTACATTTATATACTTCTGCTGCGGGCTATCTGCATGCAGATATATTTTTTTCAAAAGATGGCTTTACAAACACACTTAGGAGCAACTACCTTCAGTGGTGAAGGTGAGGGATTGGGAGTGGGGGGAGGGAGGTGGAAAGAAGTGGGGGGGCATGACACAATGACACCTAACCCAGACTTTAAATAAACTGGAGAAAATGTTAACAAGCCTACTGTTGGAGAAATTCTCACCAAAATGGCCATACTGACTTTTCCACTGTCTCTGTACGTCCTCAGAGTACCAATTTTAGCAACTATGACTGGCAATTTGCTTCATCTACAGCCACCAATCATCAGCATGTGGGAGGAAACCATGATAGAATTGACAAACATCCTTATGGCAAGTCAGATTCTCCAAACAAAACCCTCAAAAACATATGCCTTCTCTTTTGCATCTCAAAATAACTTTCCTCAGCAACAGAGAAAAAAAGAAGAAACACTGAACTTTGGTGAACCAAAACTATGTGGCACATCTTGTTTTGTTCTGTGCACATATCCGTCACCTCATGCCAGATTCAAAGTCTGCCATCAATAACAGGAAACTATATGTACACCCCTTGTTTGTTTAATGCTACTCTTAGACTTATCAATAGTGGAAGCCTGTGGGGGCGGAAAAAATTCAGTATTTGTTGTTTGGGAGAATTGTACAAAGTCCTAATACAGAGCTTCTCTTTCTTCTTTGTGTGTGTGCTCGCAGCCCACGCGTGTGTGCTCGCAGCCCACATGTGTGTGCAGACACACAGAGATGACCATTTGAAAGAGCGGGGAGAAGAGCCCTTCAGAGCCTGCCCTCTCAGGATGAAGGCTAGCATGAAGGTAGGAGATTAGGTGAGCCATTGGACTTGCTGCACCATAAGCACAGGTGAGAGACTGGACAGTCACTCTGAGGGCACTGTTCTGATAAAGATGTTTATTTGGGCATTATGAAATGAAGAGTGCCTGGCATGAAATGAAAGCTGAGCACAGGGACTTCATTACAGAGCAACCTGCTAAGACCAGGAACACAAAGGCCTACTGAATACCAGCCAGTGGGAAAGAAGCATAAAAAATATCTGGATTATGGTATAGACCACATGGCAATCATAAAATGTACACTTGGCATGTGATTTAAGATATGGGGTTATCCATATTTGCTAATTATATTGCATATAAACCTTTGTAAATTGTTGTCAGTTCATACAGTGATTTAAAGAGAGCTCTTGTCCTCAAGGAAATTATTCTGAAAGTTTCATCTCTATTTGGGAATGCAGAGGATAATATATTTGGGTAGCATCTTTCTAGAGTGTTATTTAAAGTACGATAAAACAATTTTCTGTTGAATCTAGCTATTTTTTGCCTTCCCTTAATATTTTCTTTTTCTGCCTTTATATTAAGAGCTTCAGATAACTTCTTGTCTTTTCTCAGTTGAAAGAACAGTGAATTGCTTCCCTGGAAGTCATCCTAGAATTATAGGATGGTCTGGGTTGGAAGGGACCTTAAAGATCATCTAGTTCCAACCCTCCTAGCATGGTCAGTGACACCTTCACTAGACCAGGTTGCTAAAAGTCTCATCCAACCTGGCCTTGAACACTTCCAAGGATGAAACCTTCACAATTTCTCTGGGCAACCTGCTCTAATGTCTTACCACCCTCATAGTAAAGATTTTGTTCTGTATATCTAGTCTAAACCTACTAATCCCTTGTCCTGTTACTATGTGCCCTTTTAAAAAGTCCCTCTCCATCTGTCCTGTAGGCCCCCTTTAGGTACTGGAAGGCTGCTGTTAAGGTCTCCATGGATCTTCCTCTTGTCCAGGCTGAACAACACCAGCTCCCCTGAGCCTGTCTTCCTGGGTGGAATTATATTTTAAGGTAGGCATTACACAGGTAACAGGTAGGCTGTAGACCACACTGGTTGCTCAGTTAGTAGAGATCATTTCCACTGATAGCACTAGAACTTACTTTTCTCCATAGTGAATTTTTGACCATCTCCTCTTTTTAGAACACACAATCATTTTTTCTAAATTAAAATGTGTTCATGAATTTATGAGGACATAAAATTGTTATAAAGATCGCTGGAGTATACACATGGAGCTAATGATAACTTATAGCCAACTTATTTGCAAAATTTAATTCTGAGAGTAGTTATTTTGTACTATTACAAACAAATTGTGTATCAGTCTCTCAGACAAAAGGAATTCAGCACAAGGTATTCCTAACAAATCAAGCCTATGCTTTTCCAGAAGACCATATTATTTTCATCACATTTCATCACTGCATTGCTACTGAATGAAGATTCTTCTTTCTCTTTTGTAGGATTTGAGAAGTGGAAGAGATTTGGTGAAACTATAACTTCCAGTGAATTCATAATTTGATATTTTTGTATGTGAAATATGCAGTATTATTTAGCACAGATACCTACAACCTAGAGGAAGTTTCATTAGTGTGAGGCAGTGCATCATGCTATATCCATAGAAATAAGCCTTTTTAATTTCTCAGAGGGAACTCGTGACCCCCTCTTTGACAGGCAGGAGATTATTAGATGTTTGTGAAATTCAATCAAGTTATATGTCATTAAAACTTTTTTGTTTCTTTATGTCATCAGACATAGCAGACACAGAACAGCTTTTAGCATCTGTACAGCTGCCCTAAAACGTTTGAAATCTAAGAAAGAAATACATTTCAGAGCCACTTGAAAGTTCTTCACTGTGTTGACTAGTATCTTAAAAATGTGGGAAATGAACCAGAATAAAGGTGTCACCACATGAATCCACGATGTTCACAAAATAATTATTTAGTTTTCCACTCAAATGCTGGGATTGATTTTCCTCCCCCCTTCTCCATTTTTATAACAGTGATGAATATAAATAAGTCACAGGAAAATTACTTCTCCACTGTTTCACAATGCTTCTCTTATCTAGCAGGCACAGCTGTCACACACCCAGATGCTTTTGTTTACATTGTCTATGGATAGAAATATTAATGCTAATGCCTTTTAATGGAAAAAAATACTTATTATCAAAGTACATAGTGAATTTTAACTAGACTACTATTTTTTGTCCTGTAAGAGGTAATGATTGATTATTTTATCCAGTTCACCAAAATTCCTCCTTTTTCTATGTCCCTTTCTCATACTGATAACTGCCACTGGATTAACTGGCAGACACACGCTTTAAAATTTATGTGTACATGAAAAGTTCACCTTGTTTTCTGGTCTTTTTGTCACTATTTATGCACTTCTAAGAAAGCCCAGAATATTTCAAAATATAAGGAAAAGTGTCTAGAGTTATGGCTTGTTAAAATTAATTGGTTAAAGCTTCTAAGGGAGCAAAAAACCCATTTTTCACTAAAAACTTATTCAAGAAAAATGGAAATTTTATACATAAACATCTTGACGAGTTTTGTGTTTATACAAAAGTGAATGGAATCAGTAAAATAAGATTTATTAAATTCACATTTCCATCTTTCTATGCTTTTACTTTTATAATACTATATATGGGCTTACAGTAGTATAATACAACGTTTAGGAGCTTGCTGAATTTGTAATTTTAAAAATACAAACCCCACTTTAAATTATGTAAATGTATTTAAAGCAATTATCTGTGCCTAAAGTATATAACTTCCATGTTCTTTTCAGCAGTTGTCTTCATCTGTATTTGAAATTGACAGAAAAATTGTTTTTCGTGAAAAATAGAGTTCCTAGTTATTAATTAAAAAATTAAGTGGCAAACACTTTTACCCAATTGTTTTAATGGTTATTGAAGTTTGTTTGATGGTGTGATGGGTATCAAATAGACAATACCAATCTAATATACTTCAGGAAAAATTAATTTTAGCTATGTTTGCAAATTTCAAGCTTACATTCAGCTCCAGTTAATAAGTCCTCCATTACCATTACAGAAAAGCACAACAAGATATGACATTATTTTAAAATCTACAGAGCTCCATGCAAAGCTATTAAGAGCATATATCCTTACTATATATCATGGGCATATCATTCCTACAGATGATACAAAATGAGCATTCTGTGTCTGCACATCTGGAAGCTAGCAAATTTTGTATATGAGATTTGTGAGAGCCTTTAAATATTTTTTTCTTAATAATTGATTTGAAAAAGGATCTTATCATTAACTGCTTCATCCAAAAAAAGAGCTCTTTTGGATAAAGTAATATGCAGGATCTGTCTTATGATTAAAGTTCAAAGCTGGAATTTTTTCAAACAGATTATAGCATATATTGTACAAAATTCCATTAAAATCACTAGGCAAGTTTCAAGCTTAAGCATTAAAACCACATCATTTACAAAGATCATTCATACTATCTTTGAAGAAGTAGGTCAGTAAAGATCAATAATACATAATTTGTATACTGACTTTATCATTAAAATTATAGAATCATAGAATCATGGAATTGTTAAGGATGAAATGAGCAAGTCCAACATCAATCTGGTACCACCACCATTTTAACCACTAAATCATATCCTGAAGTGACATATTCACAAATTTTTTTAATGGTTTTGGGAATGGGGACTCCACTGCTTCCCTGGCCACTCTGTTTTAATGCTTGACAATCCTTTCTGCAAGGTAATTTTTCTTGATATCTAGTCTAAACCTCCCCTGGTGCAACATGAGGCTGTTTCCACTTGTCCTGTCACTGGCTAATTGGGGGAAGAGGCTGACCCCCACTTGGCTACAACCTCCTTTCAGGCAGTTTTAGAGAGTGATTGAGAGTCCTTTCTGAGCCTCCTTTTCTCCAGGGTAAACAACCCCAGCTCCCTCAGATGCTCCTCATAAGACTCCAGACCCTTCAAAAGCTTCATTGCCCTTCTCAGGACTTCAGTGCCTCAGTGTCTTTCTTGCAGGACCCGAGGCTGAACCGAGTACTCAAGGAGCAGCCTCTTCTGTGCTGATCGCTGTTTTGTTCCTGCTGGCCACACTGTTGCCGATATAGGCCAGGATGACATGGGCTTTCTTGGCCACCTGGGCACACTCCTGGCTCATGTTCAGCTGTGTTGATCAGCACCCCCAAGTCCTTTTCCTCTAAGCAGTTTCCAGTCACTCTCCCCCCAGCACTGCATGGGGTGGTTGTAACCCAAGTACAGGACCCAGCACTTGACCTTATTGAACCTCATACCGTAGGCCTTGGCCCATTGATCCAGCCTGTCCAGATCCCTGTGCAGAGCCTTCCTACTCTCCTGCAAACCAACACTCTTACCCAACACAGTGTCATCTGCAAACTTACTGAGGGTGCACTTGATCCCCTCGTCCTGATCATTGGTAAAGGTTCTGCACAGGACTGGCGCCAAAAGTGAGCCCTTTGAAACCCCACTTGTGACTGGTTGCCAGCTGGATGTAACTCCATTCATTAACATTCTGGGGCTGGCTATTCAGACAGTTTTTTATCCAGTGAAGTTTTACACCATTCCACACACCATGGAAAGTCATTTTCTCTAGGAGAATGTTGTGGAAAACTGTGTCAAAGGCTTTACTAAAGTCTAGGTAAAAGACATCCACAGCCTTTCCCTCATCTGCTAAGCAAGTCACTTTGTCATAGAAGGAGATCAGCCATTTTTGGGTTTTGGTTGGGGTTTTTTTCCCAATATTTTATTAGTTATATTTTGTAGCAATCTAGTAAATTTTTATGTTAGAGAAAATTAGGTTGTAGAAAATTAGGCCTTTGGAGCCAGACGTCTCTGGTGATCTGTATTTCCTATGAGAATTCACTGTGCTTTCTTATGGTGATCACTGGGAAATTGCCCCTATCATAAGGAGTTATAGTGTGGTTATAAACTATGATGTTCTTCCTGTCCTGAAGCTTAAATTTTTTTATGTTAGGGTTGTCACTTAGAGTGAATGAAAGAAATTATGACCAACACTATGTATGATAAGGGTTAAGTTTCCTTGTTTTTACTTTATGTTTTTCGATTAGAGGTATATTATGCTGTAAGATAATTAAAAGACCACTTTGTGAGAAGACAGACAAGATCAATTATATAAAAAAGACAGCCATCTTTTTCCAGAAGAACTGTCAGAATTTGTTTTAAAAAACTGTTGAGAAGCAACTAGAGTTTTCTTTGTGCATCGTTGTCTGTCCGTACCTTCATTATAGGAGTATTTTTTAAGTGAAAAGCCTTTTGATGTAGAGGATAAGTGTTAAAATTACAGGTGTTACAGGCCCACATGATAATTCATAAGGTGTGTCAAACCTTCAAAGCATTCTAAAAATGCAAAACAGAAATTATACACTATAAGCCTTGTTTTAAAACTAAGATGTTTGTTTCCAAAATGTATAGTAAAGGGCAAATTCTCCCACTCTTGCTGAAAATGTTTCCTTGTTTCCTAATTTGTAAGCACAGCTATCCAAAGTAATCAAAGACAGTTACCTGCTACTCTGTAACATCCTAAGTAATTCTTCATAATTTATTCAATGTACAAAATTCACATCAAGCTATATTTTGTACAGACTCATATATCACAAATCATTTTACCTTCTTCCCATGTATTAAAAGAATTAACTTTCAGTTGAATAGGTAAACAGTGTTCTGTATATAAATACTTTAAGCTTTAGAAGAAAAAGGAAATTGAATTGATGTCATGCTGCTTCTGTCAAAATCCCATATGGTGTCTGCATGTTGAGGAGTTCAGTAGTGGGGGCACTATGCCAGCACATTCCCGAAGTTGCAGGATGTAAAACCTCTGAACTCCATCCAGATAATGCTCAGTGCACATCTATTTTTTTCAGTGCATTTATTCTCTTTTGAATCTGTGTTCCACTCCATACAGTCTAGTTTATGAAGGAAAAGCTAAGAGGTTTTCAAACCTTGTCTTGGGAAAATATGTAACAGCTCATTGCAAAACAACATTTTTACTTTTACTATTTGATTAGATACTATTTTGTCAATCAGAGATTGTTAGCTATTATGTGTGAATAAAAAAAAGATTGCCTTTTGTTCTGATAGGACTGTGCTTGACTCAAGACCATCTATTTACCATTTAAAAATAAAGTTCTCTTTTAAAGACAAAACAGTTAATAAACCAGCCTCTCTTGTATGAGATAGTGCAAAATACAGGAGAAATTTTCTCAGCATTCCAAGATATGATGTTCCGAACGTCTTCAAATTTGGATTTGGGATTTTTTTTTGAAGTAATTTTCAGTGTAATTTTTCATCAGTGGATATTTATCAATAAAACTCTCCCTAGTTTTCTTTCAGCTTTCTGTGCATCCACAAAATGGACGACTTTCAGACAATTTCTATCCATGGAATACAAATATGCAGAAAGAATAGTAAGTTAACCTCATTCTTCCTACTAAGAATTTAAGCTGACTTGTAGTGATACTACCTATAGCACAGAGCTTTGTCCTTTAAACTAAGCTTCAGCCTTCTGGTTTCAGCTGTGTTATGCTCAAAAAGCAATCATTGACGTAAAACTTCTCTGTTGGTTAAACTACTGACATTTCACCTAAGTCTTTTGTCCAATTCTTTCTTTTGTTACTTTCTTGGTTTTGGTGGGGGTTTTAATTATTTTTAGGGTTCAATTCCCTATTTTTAAATTTAATTATCATTGAAGCTGAATGAGAAATGCAAATTCATTGGGGGTAGAGGAGAAAGCTCATTTGATTTTTTGTTTATAGCCCAGCTTCCAGGAAAAAATGTATTCCTATCTGAACCACTTCTTAAACTTTCCTAGGGATCTGATTCTTGCAACAGAAAGGAAATGAAAGCCTTGGCTTTTTGTATGTCCATTTGAAATCATCCTTTTAACTTCATCTTTCTGTAGGCAAAAAGAGTGATTGAAAACTGTACAGAGAGCAAATCATCATTCTGATTTTTACCAAGAAAAGGAGAAAGAGGGAGAAAGCATTGCATCTTAATCACTGTTTTCCCTCTAGAAACTCTAGTCCTCTGTGTCATACAAGAAGATGAAATTGACTGCCATTACATGCTGACCAGTCATAGACACATAGAATTTGTTAGGCTGGAGGGGACCTCTTGAAGCCACCTAATCAGCCTCTTGCTTTTTTTCAGCAAAGTTGCTTCCCCACTTGAGTCATTTCCCAGATTGCACCATTGCACTGGGTTGTTTGATCCCAAGTGCAAGGGTTTTCAATTGACTTTTTTGAAATATCTGAAGTTCCTCGTAGCCAATTGCTTCAGCTTGAGATCCCTCTGACATCTCCCTGGTAGGGTAGGAGTAGACCATTTCACATCCAGAACATTGATGAAAATGTTCCACAGCATTGAATGCTGAGAATTATAACATACAGCTGGTCTGTGTTACTCATTAGCCAAGAAGTTCGTTCTAAAATGCTTACTAAGGTCAATATTAACAGCATCCACTGCTCTTGTCTTGTCCGCAGAGCTTTCCATTTCTTCATAGAAGGCAATGAGTATAAAAAAGAACCATTTATCCTTGGTGAGGCCAAGATGGATGTTCTCAATCACCTTTCTGTTCTATATGACTTTCAAGAAGATTTGCTTCACAATTTTCCTGAATACTGATGTTAGGCTGACCAGTTTGTAGTTACCTAAACCCTCCTCCTTTCTTTTTTTTTTGAAGATTGATGTAGCTAAGATTTTCTTTTTATCCATTCATTTGCTGCATAACACTTTAAAGACATTAACAAGCAGCCTCTCAACATCACCCAGCTCCTTCAGGATTTCTGGAGGATTTCCAACAACTCTCACTTGCTGATGTACACTTCACTTAAGCAATACCAACTCATGTCTGCTGTGGGTATTCCCAGAACCTGCCACTAGGTGCAGAGAGCTGGGATTCCTGAGAGCAGACCTTGCTAGTTCAAGGGAAAGGAAGCGTAAGTTTTTTTAGTCTTTTTTTTAGTCTTCTTTCGCATTGCTTATCATTTTCCTGAATGAGCTACAACGTATTATTTTGGAACTCAGGGACTTGACTGCGACAGTGTGTTTCCTCTCTTCGCTCAGGATCTTAAACAGTACTGCTTCATATCAATCAGATTAGGTTCGGCAATGACTGTCCTTGATTAGGTCTTCCCTATTTATGTGTAGCAGCGGAATATCTCTTCTGATTGTTCTGTCCAGACTCTGTACCAAATAATTGTCCCTGCTACATTCCAGAAATCTGTGGGATTGCTTGTACCCCCCTGCATTGTTCCTCCAGCAGCAGGATTAAAGTTCATTCTTGAATCTGCTAAAGGAAGAGAAAAAAGAAATGTAACTCATCAATGTTCATCTTAACATTAGCATTCCATTCAAAGCAAAAGACCAAGCAAGTCTGTGTGTCCAATGCAAACTTCCAACATTCTTATCAGTGAAAAGCCCAATGTGTTCAAAACATAACAGTTGAAATGTCATACCTGCACGTTCTCTCCTTCAGTATAACTGTTAGCAGCAGCAGCAGCAGCAGCAGGAGAAACTCCTGCGCTGTGTTTAACATTGTGTGAGAGTACCATGCAGAGCACTCTGAGGTCTCAGTCCTCAAAGGCTATAAAAAGGAATCTTTTAAAGCAGCCAGTGCCTGCTTTTTTCCCTGCCTTCCAGTTTTCATTGGAAATACTTTCTGGAAGACATAGCAGCTTGACCTTCCTCACCTTACTGCAATTAAGCCATGACTGGGGCAGATACAAAGAAGACAGATCTGTCAGCTTTTTACAGTACAGCTTTAGTGTTTTTGACAGTGTACTATGAATGCATGAAAGAAGTACCTATTCTTGAAAAGCAGTGTAAATTACCGGGGAAACAAACACAGACACAGACACACATGCCCCTTAAAGGGAAAAAAAAAACATAAAAAAAAAGCCAACAACAAAAAAAGCCCTAACCCACCCACCAACCAAAAAACCACCAAAAAAAAACCAAACCACCAAACCCAAAAAAACCCAAAAGCCCTAAACAAACAAAACAAAGCAGAAAATAACTTGATTTCCCACACTGGAGAGATGGAATGGTGAAAAACAACTCATTCAGTACTTCACTGTCTGTTTCAGAGGAAAAAACTAAATATAGGACTAAATGTCTTCCAGTTTGAAGATTTTTCTCGTAAATCCAGTAAACAAAAATAAGTATTTGTCAAAACTTTTCTATGCCAAACAGTAGATTACATGAATATTAATAAATTACAGTTTTGTTTCAGTATTGATTAAAATATTTAAAATAGACACATACAAAAATATTTCACCCTTTGCAGGTATAAAGTGGAAAGTTTAGTAAGCATTTTTGTTTTTCCCAAGAGGCTTTTCAGAGCATCAATACAAACAAAGTTGAACTGAGGAAATGTCCTTCCTTTTTGAAATTTTTAATCAAAATACATTCTTCGCTGGTTTAAACTGTCCTGTTAAAATTTACCTTTAATTTTCCTTTTAAATGTTTCTTATTCTCACCATTTGCATCATTTGTATATTTCTCTCTGGGATTTTTTTATGCTGCTTCATTGTTTGCAAATAATTTTTTTTCAATACTTTAATTTTTACCAAAGGAGTAAAAGAAATTTTTAGGCAAAGAAAAATATCTAGCAGAGGAAAATCATCAGTAGAAATTCCATGCAGGCAACTGCCAAGATATGAAGTTGAAACTCCATATGGATGTAAAATTACCATCTATTCATATGCCTCCTCTGGAATAGAAGGTATTTGATTTTAATGGAAATTCTTTACTGAATAATATTAATAGTTATTCCATTCTTTGCAAGAGGGGAAGAAATCCTAAACCTACCAAGTTAATTTTCCTCATCTGACCTGCACTTGTATCAAGTGACATAAGTGTCAAGGAATAAATATGCTTGAAAATGCTTTGATAAAAGCTATTTGTGCATGTGTTTGACTTTATTTATATAGTGGAACTAATAAAACAGCCCTATTGAATGGATCATCTATTGAGTCTGGTCTGATACAAAAGTTCTGTGTAGCAAAGTTGTTATGATTTACCTCTGAATAACAAAAATTATCAAGTCACTGTCATTTTAAGCAATAAAGAGTACATTTTTCAGACAGTAATCTACAACTAAATATTTGCAGATTTAAGGTTGGAATTCCACTACTGGCAGTTAATACATGCATTTATGTACTATCTGTTGACACCTGGAGCTGGTATTACACTTATAATGATCTAATATATCTAATATTAAACCATGGAAATTAAAAAATGAAGTACACAAAGAATTGCATCATGACACTCCAGGGATGTGCAATAGCAATATTCCTCTAGTTGGAAGAAAGCAAGTAATTGCCTGTGCTCCAGATCATATAGATTACATTTTAAAGAAAAATCTCTACTTTTCCTGTCTATAACACAGTTCCAGAAGTGATAGAGTTCAGTTTGCTTTAAAAGGTAAAGCTGTTTTATTCAAGAGGAAAGCTCAGAAGGTGCACGATCTTGAGACCATGCTTAGGGACTTGTGATGATCAAATAGCTATCAAATGAGTCAGGGGTATTTTTTGGGTTTGTTTTTTTTTTTTAATTGGTTGGTTGTTTTGGTTTCGTTTGGTTTTAGTTTGTTTTTGTTCAGTATTCCATCTACAGCATTTTAAAAATAACTTTACTGCAGTTTTTCTATCTTGAAGGCAAAGACTTTTCAGTCACACCTGTGTCTCTTGGCAGAGATTAGCAAAGTAATTTTCCCTAACTATGAAGATGAGCAAGCTTTAATTTCCTTAATTTTGTAGTAGAAAGCTAGTCAGAACAGAAAGTTTTGATAGAAACTTTAAATGAGCAGTATAAGAGAGAAGGTTTATTTTGGTATTTAAGATAACAAGTTTTTCCTGGTTCAGTATTTAAATGTAAGCAGTTCTGCTTGTAACATGAAAATCACAACATTATGTAGAGTAAAATCTCCATTTATTAACAGCAGTTTACAAATTTCTACCTAAAAATTCCTTATTCCAGTCTCCTCTGTTGAAATTAAGACTGTATTTTTTGACCAGCAGTGTAACATAACAAAACAATAAGGTGGCTTGCAAACCAAGAAAATAAATGAGTCCTTTTGAATTTTGAATCTATTGGTTGAGTGTACACATGCAGTCATTTCCTGTAACCAGAATAGGTAGTGGTATGACTTGATTACTTAAAAAAAAAAAGGAAGTAGCATATATATATTGGGGTTTTTTTATAGTGACTGTTCCCATTCCATTTCCCATGCCATCTGTATCCAGTGCTTTTGTACTGGTGCTTTAACTCGCTTTGATTGATCTGATATGCACAAAGGCATAGCTAGTTGGGAGTAAGGGTGCCCATGTGTGTGGTCAACACAAACTCACAAATGCAAGGATTGCAGGGAGGGGTAATAATTGATTGGAGTAAGTGATACAACTAGGAAAAAATAAAACCAACCCAACACAAAAGCACATGAAAAAAACACCTGTGGCCCTCCTCCCCTCACACAAGAACATTTTAGGGTGTTCTAAAAGCAGACATTTTTTAAGGAAACCTGGTCCTCTCTTGCCGATTTGATCTCTCCCAACTTCTTCAGTGATGATAGCATCAACAATACTGTAACTTCGTTTTTCAACATAGAAAAAATTCTGGTTTTAAAATCCTCATCCTAATTATCCTGCAGCAGTTATTCTTTGACTTTATCATATAGATATGCTGCTACTTGAAGAAATGGAGATTAACTCCTCAGCCACTGAAAACATCAGATACATCACGGCTCTTCATAAAAACAAATGTAAGAAGAAGAAAGGTTTAGCAATAGTTTTTCTCAAAGGTACGTGCACTTAGGAGAGTTACTCCAGGCACACATATGTACTGTGCAGGAAGCATGAGTGAATTGCCAGACAGTAAATGTGAGATAACATCATCATGAAAAGGACTCTAACAACACAGAGTCCATTTTGCTCAGGCTCACAGTATATACATGCACAGATGCGCTAGATTATCTAATGAATTGTTATGTATTTGTGCTTCAGAGCCCAGCAAAAATTAGAAACCTTATAAACACTCTTCAAAACAGCTATTGAGTTTCATCAAGCAAAATTAGGCTGAGGTTTCAAAGTAGCAAACCACAAAAATTATTCTATATAATTTCATGGTAAACTGCTTATTTGTTTACTTTATGACATATTTCAGTATACTAAATAGATTTTAGCATAATTATTTTATCATAATTTTTTCATTCAGATCACAAAGATAAACCACTTCCTCCTTTGCACAGACTATCAGTTCTAATTTTACATTGTAGTGATCATCTGTCTCTTATTTTATGACTGAGAGGTATCCCTGTAGCAAAAGGTGATATTGCTTACATGGAAGAATACTAACAGAAATGTATTCAAAGTATCTAGCTTAAGTTAGCTGTTGGCCACTATAGTCAAGCAGCTGGAAATACACAATAGATTCAGTCAGGTTCAGTCTGAGCCAAGGTATTTGAGACAAACATATGGATTCTCATTGACTTTAGCTGGCTTTTCAGGTCTGTGTTCCATATGTATGCCACTTTGAAAACTACAAGTATTCCGTGAATGTCTTATATTTGCTTAGTTTAACTTACATTAAAATTTTATGCACATTCTCTGAAATTTCATATCTAAATGTGTATGAAATGTAAGTTTTCATTGTAGGCTGAATTAGGAATTTAGAAACAAAATAATTCATGGTACTGGTCATGAATTGTTCAAGAAGGAAGCATATAAAGATTATAAAAAGATCCAAATACTATTGATGAAAACTGAGAGAGACTAGATATTAGTGAAGAAGAGACTGTATATATTAGATCCAGATGTAGAATAGCTCTGTTTGGTTTTTTTGCCAGTGTTTGACACTGAAGGGAAAAAGATTTTTATAGTTTATTTTAACCCTCATGTATAATTAAAATTGCTAGGCATATATATTTTTTTTAATTTTTTTAAAATTTTTTTTTTTAAACACCCCCAGGGATGGTGACTACACCACCTCCCTAGGCAGTCTGTTTCAATGCTTGCCAACCTTTTCCGTGAAGACATTCGTCCTAATGTCCAGCCTGAACCTATCCTGACACATTCTGGGGCTCTGTCCTCTTGTCCTCTTGCTGGTTGCCTTTGAGAAGAGACAGGCCACCACCTGGCTACAGCCTCCTTTCGGGTAGTGATAAGGTACGCCTACTCTTCTCCAGGCTAAACACCGCCATCTCTCTCAGCTGCTCCTCATATGACTTACTCTCTAGACCCTCCTCCAGCTTTGCTGTCTTCCTCTGGACTCGCTCCAGTACCTCAGTGTCCTGCTTGAATGGAGTGGCCCAGATATGGACACAGAACTCGAGGTGTGGACTCACCAGTGTCAGCTACAGGGGGAGAGTCACTTCCCTGGTGCTGCTGGCCACACTGTTCCTGACACAAGCCAGGATGCATTTGGTCTTCTTGAGCACCTGGGCACATTGCTGTCCTGTGTTCAGGCACTCTGCCCCAAGTCTGCAGCATTGCATGGGGTTGTTGGGAATCATCATCCTCATTATTCTTTGATTCCACTTGCAGAGCCTTTTACTTCATATGCAAGGGCACATCTAAAGGTGGGGCAACCACAGAGGAGAAGTGCTGGCTGACCAGCAGGAACTTGTCTCTATTGCCACCTGTCCCTTAAGTCACTGTGTTTAGCCAGCTGGAGAGTGGATATGGAATTCTCAATGTCATGCATCTGAGCCTGCTGTTGGACCTGCCCCTTGGAAGGCAGGCTGCACTTCCTTCTGCCTATATCTCTCTTGTACTAGCTGATGCTCCTCAACCTGCCCACTGCCCCCTGTCACTGAGCAGAGGAGTTCCTGTACCTGGGCAGACCTCGCCAGGGGCGCTCACAGCTGCAGTCCCATGCTGACCTAAGAGCAGGGCACAGCCTGCAGCTGACACCAGGGTGGCAGACTGTCCTCACTGGAGCTCCATCTGGGCGCTGTGTCAGCTGCGGTAGGTGCCGAGCTTAGAGGCCATGGCTTTCTGCCCTTGCTGCCTGGTTGGGCCGGCAGGGCTCCAGCACCCTTCCTGTGTGTACTGTAAAGTGCTGTGCCCAGCTCTGGCTGAACACCACACACTGTGCGTGGTGCTCCTGAGCACCAGTGCTCCTCAAGGTCTTCTTTCTTACGTGGCAGGACTGGCTATTGTTGGTCCTCCCTGACCAAGCCTCTGTGGGATCATGGTGGCCCTCTCAGCTCTCTTGTAGGTTTCCTCTATTTGGAACCACCCGTGCCAAATTTATTAAGTGTATACACAGAACTTTTAGGCTTGCAGAAAGAAATCAGGATATTCAGTACTAAAGTTTCAAGAACATCCTTATATCACTTTGATCTGTTTTTTCTAACGTGATTGAAAGATTTCAGAATGCAGTGCAATTTGACAGACTTTATGTATTGCTACACTATCTTTAACAACCAAGTTATTTCATTTGAAGACATACCAAAAAATCCTTGCCACGGTTGCCTTAATTTAGCATTGATTTAGGAGAGTTATTCCCATCCTTCCATTCAATTTTGCTTTTTCAAGATTAGAGCACTGTATGTAGAAATGGAAGGATGAAACACATAAAAATAACTCTGTTCAATCAACTTTAAAAATCTGATTTATATTAACAATAGGAAATAAATATCTTTAATAATTATTTGTGGTTTTATGTATACTTATCTAGAGAACTAGGTGGCTTGTTGGATTAATACACTACTTTCATCTCTCTCATTTGCTTTCTACCTTATCTCTGTAGATGAGAGACCTATGGATTTGAAGTTTTTCAAATAAATAATGGTTTTAAAAGAAAGTTAGCTCAATATTGTAATATAAATTCCAAGTAAATATTTTTTGGTGCTTCTAGTAATCCACACTCTATGCACAGTTTTGCTAAACTGCAATTACAAAGCTATGTATATATATGTGTGTCGTGGTTTTGC